>JALBCR010003424.1:0-256423 GCA_030710515.1 Abscondita cerata | reverse complement strand
CTCATTGTGCTTCGTTCCGTTACGTATTGCTCTTAGTAATATTTATACAAATGAAATATTAAAAACTTTAAAAATTATTTTTAATTTATTGCGTTGTTCCGTCGTGGGGTAACATTATTTCCGGTATTACAGCGCACAGTCATCTTTCATGAAATATAATCGATTTTGAATCAATATCCATCACGACACTATAATCGCGAAATTCAATCAATAATGAAACCGGAAAACCAACGCATAACGCCATCTATCCGTGACTGAAGGAAACACTAACACGTATGGAGAATCTACTGCTTGTATCTATGGGACGTTATACATTCCGGGGGAGTGATGTATTTCTCGTAAAAGTTTACATTATCCCTTTCACGGCGACTTTCACAACACACAAAGCAATGCACTTTCTACTTACAGCCCTTATTTTCTTTATAAAACGTTTGTAAAGTTGAACATTCCTTAGTAACTAAATGTAAACAAACTATTTGTATGCGCCTCAGGTATGCCCCATTTTCGCCATATTGAAATTTATTCGACAGCATTCTCGATTATTCTATTGCAATATACAGATTAAGTCTCTCGATAGGTTATATTAATCCTCCTACCCTCATCATATTTAGTCTAACATTATTACAGTACTCCTAAAGTTTTTTAAATTTTCTGTAAACATTCCTACTAAAAGAACAGTTGCGTATCGCCTTCAATCAATGACCCAATATGAACAATATCTGAATCATTCTATATATGAATAAGTATATTTGCAGGTACAACAATCACTACGAACTTTGTATACAAAACGTATTTGATTGTCTACTTGCATAAACAGCAATATTGTTAGATAAACAATTAGAGCATTAATAATGGCAGGTACCCCAATAGAATGTGAAATTTGTTTTAAAAATATAAAAGAAGAAGCACCACTACATTCCCAATGCTCGATTTGATCCAACTTCCTATACTGTCAACGTTTCCCATAAAAGCAGTAAGTATCGTATTCTACTGAATTATTTATACACTTAAATTACATTGTAGGAATTGAGCATTGATGAAAACCCACTTGCGTGCAACGAATGCAAGTTCAAAATTGATGATCAACACCAAGCATTAAAGCAAAACGAAAACATTTTAGAAAATGTAAACCTTCAACAATCATTTCTGACAAACTCTGCTTCACTTGCTGATGAAGAAAATTATTTGAAAAAAGTCAAGGAAGAGTCTGTCGAAGTTGAGATTAAAAGTCAAAATGAAGACTTTGTTAAAGAAGAATGTGTGTTATTTAACACGGATATATTAACGTGTGTGGAAGAATTTAAAGCATCAGGTATGTTGTATTACTGCTACCAATGTAATTACGCTACAAGTGGAAAACAAATGTTAACTAATCACATATTTACTCATCTACTTAAATGCAATCTGTGTAATTATACTACATTTGATAATTCCTTGTTACTTAGCCATGAAAAGGTACACTTTAATGTTACATCGGAAGTTTGTCACAATTGCGGTTATCAGTGTAAAAGCAAGACAACTTTGGAGTTTCATGTGTTAACTCATAAGAAACTGTTAAATTGCAACTGTATTTGTAACAAATCCAAAAATTCGAGTAGGCGTTTGTGTAAATTCTCTGAAGAAAGGCTTTTCAGCTGTGATATGTGCAACTTCAAGTGTCACCACAAATCTAATTTGATTCGGCACAATAAAACTCACATTCAAAGAAAACCATATAAGTGCAATATTTGTGATTATGGCTGTAATCAATTAACATACTTGAAAACCCACATGTACAAACACTCAGGAGAGCGGCCATTCAGCTGTGATAAGTGCGACTACAGGGGTTACACAAAAAGTCATTTGATTCAGCACAATAGAACACACACTCAAGAGAAACCATTTAAGTGTAATGTTTGTGATTTTTGCTGTAATCAAGTAACCATGTTGAAAATCCACATGTACAAACACTCAGGAGAGTGGCCTTTCAGCTGTGATAAGTGTGACTACAGGTGTTACCGAAAAAATGATTTGACTAAACACAATAGAACACACACTCAAGAGAAACCATTTAAGTGTAATGTTTGTGATTTTTGCTGTAATCGTTCAGAGGGTTTGAAAATCCACATGTACATACACTCGGGAGAGAGGCCCTTCGGCTGTGATAAGTGCGAATACAGGTGTTACCAAAAAAGTGATTTGACTAAACACAATAAAACACACACTCGAGAAGGACCTTTCAGCTGTGATAAGTGCGAGTACAGGTGTTTCCAAAAATGTCATTTGACCCGACACAATAGAGCACACTCTCAAAAAAAAACGATTTAAGTGTAATGTTGGAAATTTTTTCAGTAATTATGCAAGTAGCTTAAAAACCAACAGTACAAACATTCTGAAGAGCGGCCTTTCAGCTGTGTAAGTTTTTACCAAAAAAGTGATTTGGCTAAACACAATAGAACACAAAATTAGAGCGGTATTTTAGCTGTGATAGTGTGATAAGTGCGATTACAGGTGTTACACCAAAAGTTTTATGTTACAGTGCCGGCCACGCTTAGAATGCAGTGCAGAGTATTATGGAGCGCACCGTTGCCACCCGTGACATCGCTGAGTCAATATATCTGCTATTCTTAATTATTTAAAAAACCGAAAATATTGAAGTCAATAATGATTAAAGATTTAAAATAATAATAAACGAATATGAACGACACGTAAGTATCTTTTGGACAGAGCTGACCCTGCGACTGCTATGCGACCCATGGCAACGCTGTGCGCTTTTCTCCCATTTAAAATACATTGCCTTAGCCAGCCATACTATATTCTCAGCGTGACAAGACGCGCAGAAAAATCATTTAAAACTGCATTTAAAGACGACATTTTAAAGTAGTAGTGGTCAAATTTAGTACTAAACTATCAATGGTATTACCGAACGAGAAACTGACGAACTTAGTTTTCTCCGAAATCTATAATTTTCTCTTATTACGCTAATGTACCCTGAGTAGCGTTGTAAAAAAGTTGATTATTTATGCGTATGCTGATACTTTGGAAATACAAGGAAGGGTCGATATTTCAAAAAAAAAACGCCAACATGTAATTCTCAATAAAATACCGGATAGTTAATTTTACACCGCTTTCCTTTCTTTGAGGGTCTAACACCCGAGAAATGATATACTACAACGTAGTAGAAGATGCATAATTGAAGCTAAAATGTATAAAAGGACAAATACAAATAGTACTCAGTAGTGCAAAAATAAATAAAAAAAAAAAACTAATATAAAAATTAAAAAAATTTTTAAAAATAAAAAAAAAATAAAAAAAAAAATAAAAAAAAAAAAAAAAAAAAAAAAAAAAAAAAAAAAAAAAAAAAATAAAAAATTATTAAAATAAATTTTAAATAAAAAAAAAAAAAATATTTTTTTTATATTTTTAAAAAAAAATTAAAAATTTTAAAATTAAAAAAAAAATCTAAATTTTAACATGCAAAATTTAAATCAATAACCCTACTGTCTCCACAGACAACCGATATCTGCATCGATTGTCGCTTATCTTTCTAATCTCACACGAGAAACATTCATCGGCAATAACAGAAAATGATGAAGATGCAAGTTTGGAGAAGAAAAGGTCTGACGTTCTCTTTATTTAAATTCAAGATATGTAGCCATTTTTCCCATAAACTAGCATTTTTCCGAAAACTGTAAATGTACCTATTTTATAAATCATAAATGAATGCAAATTCGGCACTTACACGTGAAATGATCGGGTGCTACTCCAACTATTGCACACAACACAAAAATTACCTGCTAAGTGAGTACTATTTAATTTTTAAAAACCCCGCACTTTTCTTTTACGGCAACTTCAATTTACTCATGTATTTAAATCATCAATGCATCTTCTACTAGTATGCAATTTTTCTGTCCCACACCTGCCACCATCAAGGGTATATCGACTACTTTTATCGGATGATCAAGGCCGGAAACTTCTCCACATTACTGCGCGCGAATTTTAAATTTTCAAATGTCTTTCTTACAACTCGGTCGTCCCTACTAAAGATCGTCCCTGATCATCATATAATACTAACTAAATACAACAATCTGAAACCTAACCTAACGCATTACAGAACTTACATTTTACTCTATTTGGGCCATTTCCGCATATTTACCGAATCATACACTGAATCGAACGGGATTTGAGTGACAGTGAATTCGTGTAAGTCTTTAATAACATAACGGTCATTTCATAAAACTCCATCTACCACATATGCTTCTTTATACTTGGGGATAAGTGTAATATTTTATAATAATCTAGTTTACTATAGAATTGTTTTAAATTAATGTCGTTTGACGTGTGTTATTTTATGTTTAATAAAACCTTATAAAGGTATTTGTTTATAACTCAATATATATAACAACAATAAGTTTTTGTTTACCCTGGCGTAACGTCGATATTCCGAATCATTACTAAATCTTCTTTTTCGTATTTAGTACCGTCTTATAATAAATCTTATGGTACATTTGGCTTCTTTGTATATTTTCTAAAAATAACTTTACGGTATCGAGAATGCGGCCTTTCTGGTTTATTCAATTCAATAAAATACTAGGGGTATAGCCAGTACTTCGGGATATTGTATTATTTATACTGTATTCTGCATCAGCTAGTATGGTATCCCTGGCTCCGGCGCGATCTTTGTCAGCATCGGCACAACTACGCGGTTTATTCGTTCTACCTGGCCATTAGCCCTAGGCACCCCCGCAGCAATCAACGACTGTGTGACACCCTGATCCTCCAAGAATTTTTCTAAATTCCTCAGAAGTGAACGCTATACCTCTGTCCGAAATAAGCTTGTCGGGTTTGCTGTACGCGAGGAAGTAATCGGACATGCATTTGATTACTTCCTTACTGGTAACCTTTCTGCACGCATACAGCCTAACAAACTTTGTGAAACCATCTACAACCACAAATAAATACTTATTTTGAAACCGGGTTTTCTCAAGTGGACCGCAATGGTCCATGTAGACGATTCCTTTGGGAAGAGATACTTCAGACTTACCACTACTAGGTGCATAAGCGATACATTTTAAACACTTTGAAATATATTCTTCAATTCTAGCCCTCATTCGTGAAAACCAATACGAGCGCTGGATGAACTCTACAGCTTTATGGATTCCAACATGTCCGATATCGTCATGACAAGTTCGGAAGACATTGGTTATCATCACTTCAGGAGCGTAAAATAAAAGATTCCCTTTATGCTTTCTGTAAACTAAACCATTACGTAACTCGTAAATTTATCCTCCTCCCCTTCCAGCCGACGTGCTATATCTAAAATGACTTCATCTTGAGATTGATAAATTGCAAGTGTTATCTCGATGGAATTTTCAGAAATCACAAATATCGAATGACGCATCCACATGCTTCATGTCAGCGTTTCCCCCTATGTTCAATAGAACAATCAAAATTCTCTCTTAGAAATCGTGGATTTTCCTCTTTCTTTTGTGAAGCCAATTTTAAACTGTTACAATCTGTGAAAATTTTAAACCGCAAAGGGTGCAAGTAAATTCTGAAACGTTGTGGAGCATACACGATTGCCTAAGTTTCTAGCTCGAAACTGTAGTATTTTGACTCAGCCTCCGAAGTCCTCTTACTGAAATAAAATACAGGGTGAAATTTGTCATGTTACTTCTAAAGAAGCATTGCACCAAAACCTAAACTACTCGCATCACAATGTAATTGTGTATCTGCTTTAGGAGAATACAAGCCCAAAATCGGCTGACTAACTAAACATTTTCTCAACTCTTTAAACGTCATGAGTTGTTGTGGACCAAAGATAAAGATTGTATCTTTCTTCAACAAGTCATATAAAGGCTTTGCTATGGTTGAGAACGATTTTATAAACTTCCGAAAATATGATACACACCCTAAAATACTATGGACTTCTTTAAATCCCTTGGGCACCGGAAAATATATAAGCTAAATATTCGATAGTGTCATGCAAGAATAAGCATTTATTTATTTACAACCATTAATTTCAAAACATCTGCTAATATACGTAAATTCTCCTTTACGTCCTCCGTGGTAATAACGATATTATCAACACCTAATTTTTCTCCATTAATTCCTGAAAATCAGGTTTACATACCCCGAAAAAACAGCTGGACTGTTACGAAACCCAAAGGGCAAACGGGTGTATTCAAACTGGCCCGTAGGAGTAACAAAAGATAAACATTTTATTGACGGTTCATTAATGCCTACATGATGAAAAGCATTTTTTAAATCTAGTTTTGTGAAAAACCGTTTTCCTCTCAAACTATCGAGACAATCGTCAATGAGTGGCAAAGGATAATTGTCCCTAATCGTAATTTTGTTGAGAGATCGGAAGTCGACACATATCCTCAACGTACCATCTTTACGTTTCACCAAAACTATAGGAGAGGCTATACTGTGAAGAACTTTTCTTAATTATCCCTTCCTTCAAAAGATCAGCTATTATTTGGTTAACTTCCTCCTTCTCGAAATATGAAAGTCTCCTAGGACGAACAAATAAGAAGGGTGTGTGAACTACTGTACCCTACAAATTTTACCAAACGTCATTTTTAATTTTAGGTCGGAAATAAAATCTCGACCCAACAAACACTCATGCCTCATCGTAATGGCTGGCACAACGAAAAACCTAACCTTTATACTATCTACATTATCTACTCTAATACTACAAATCTATTGCCCTATTATATTTAACTTAGAACCATTCGCTACTTGATGTTACGCAAGGTTGCACTATACTACTAGGAATAATACCTTCTAATAATAATAATATTGGACTGCCGGTGTTGATAACCGCCTCAAGTATAGTTGCACTCCTGTCAATCGGAATGACGACTGGTAGAAGGTAAACCGGAACAGGAGTTTCTTGAACTAACAAGGTCTACAGAAGCCCTCGTCACCGTTCTAGAAGAGATTGCTACTTCTTGTCTCTTGGTACCGTTACAACGATCATGACCATCTTCTCTCACGCATTATAAGATCGTGCTTCTCTAACCTCAATTTGTTTCCTAAAAGTACTTGTCGTGAAAGTAGCTTGAAAATTTCTCACCTTCCCTGCACGAAAACATTTTTGTTAACTCCAATTTCAAATCCGCTAATGACAACGCTGTGTACTCGGGTCGCGAGTGGAACCACTCTTTTGCGACATCCCTTAATTTTGAGACTACGATCAAAGTCATTACTTGATCCGTTACCTCATATATTTTTTTTGCAGTCGCAATCCTTTGGAACCACGCGATCACATCATCATTTGAATTCCCGCCAAACTCAGGTATGAGTGCTGCAATTTCAGCATTTGTATATCGGTTGCTTTTATTGGTGACCTGCGCAGTACGTACAGTCATGGCGATTTACATTTAAGCTGGTAACATCGGTTTCTGCTTTCTCCGAGGTTGCCATGTTTAAAAATTTTCTCAACCAACAACGATATTTTAATTGTTCTTAACGCACGTTTACACAACGAAAATTAGAAATAACACGGCTAAAATGTTTATCAATGTTTCCAATTTACACTCTACAAGATTTGTTCTCTTAACGATTTATCATTCACAGATGATCGCAGAATTCGATAACTCACCACGTGCTCTAACTAATTATCGAATATACCAAATTAAATCCGTTCAATCCAGTGGTTCAATCCCACTTCTGATTTGTAAGGAATAGTCGACATTTCAAAACGGAAAATCACTTAAAATGTAATTCTCAATAAAATACCGGATAGTTAATTTTACATTACTCTCTTTTCCTTGAGGGGCTCACACTCGCCACCATCGACTACCAACTTTTACCAGATGATCAAGAGAGTAACGCTACTCGGAACTTTCTCATTCATTTAATTATGATTAACTCCAACCCAGGTAGGAAATAAATGTTAAATGAATATTAAAAATAAATGTTGATTAAATATCAAAACGACCGATTTTTTAAGCTTCAATAAATATTTATTATTAATGTTCAAAGAATATTGACTTTAATTTTGAATTAACATTTGCGTTTAATATTTAATGTATATATTATATGTAACATTAAGTAGATATTAAATACCTAAAATGGATACAGCTAAAAATAAACACAATGTATAATAATAAAAATGTATATCTATGTGTAAATCGTTTTTCGTCTTGCCTGTTCTTTTGTCTAAAAAATACAAAAAAATTAATCTAAAAACAGTCTACTAGCTTTCAGATGGTGTTAATCGGAAACTGGATGTAGTTCACTTCTTTTTTAATTTCTTCCTCTGTGATATATCTGTAAATTTATTTCTACTTATTGTTAAGTGAAAAATAAGTTGGTAGTAATATCTGGTGTAGTAGTATGAAGTTAGTCATTCATATGCGACTCAACGGAAGTTGTCAATGCAACCAGCAGTAGCGTAGTCTGTAGTTCACCACTGTAGCGTCAAGTAGCGTAGTCAACGTGTACATGTACTACATCTGTAACAATGCTTGTATTAAAATAAAGTATTCATTTTGAATCACATTCAGTTAAACTCATCAGGTTATGGGCCCAGACATTCTGTGACTGTGCGTGTACTGAATTGAAAAGGAAACTAATTTTTTTCCGGAAACGTGGTTTGCATCGAGAGTTCGACGGGAAACCGAGTGACGGAAATGGATTTCAAAACCCAAGTAGACAAGCTAGAAGGTGCTGAAAACTGGAGCAAATGGCAGAAACAGATGAAATTGATGCTGAAACATCATGATGTTCTGGATACAGTGACCGGAAATCGAAGTGAACCGGAAGAGCCACGTGGCGATACCGTTACAAACGCGCAACGAAAAGGGTACGAGGCTGAAATGAAGGCATTTATCAAGGCAGATGCTTGATAGTAATAAGTAGTATGAACGACAGAAATGCTGATTTAGTGACTACATGTGAATCAGCGAAAGCATTCTGGGACAAATTAGTGTCCGTATACGAGCAAAGCTCTGGTCAAATTGTTGATAGGTTGTTAGAGCAGTTCTTCACTTTCTGCGAAAAAATTCAACCGAAGATATAGCTACTCACATTGCAAGGTTGCCGAAAATTTTTACCGAACTGAATGATGAGCTGAAGCGATTAGCAAAAACCGAATTACCAGATTTACTATTGATGAGTCGTGTCATGTCTACTCTTCCAAGTGAGTATTTCGAATTTAAAAGTGTCTGGGAGTCTGTACCTGTGGAAGAACACACAATCAATAAGTTAACCGAACGGCTTCGGTTGATTGAAATGAGACTCCCCGGAAGACAGGAAAACGCAGAGGCTCTGTTACTAAAGTCCAGATATCAAAAAGGAGACAGGAAATGATGGAAAACCAAAAGCGGAAGGCAGAAGATTGAAGTGTTTTAAATGTCACCGAATCGGTCATTTTGCTAAAAACTGTCAAATCCAAGCCCAGAAATCGTCACAACCAACTGATGAAGCCTTTATAGCTAATGAAAATGGTACTAAAATGAACCAATCGGAAATGTGGCTGTTGATGAGGATGGGGTATTTTGCGACGGATGTATGTATGGCAAGCATTGTCGCGTAAGGTATGGTACCAGAACAATTAAACCAACTGCTCCCGGTGAAATTATTTATACTGATGTATGTGTTCCCATGCAAGAACCGTCCTTAGGAAGTGCTTGTTACTTTGTCTGCTTTAAAGACGATTATAGTTGTAATGTACGACAAGAGAGTTGACAACAATGTAAATGCCACCGACTTCCGGTACACGAGAGTCGATATATAAAAAATAACCTTAACCTATGCTTTGACGATTGTTTGACACCGACTAATATTAATATAAATATAAACCGTTTACTTGTTTAGTGGTTTTATTATTTATTGACATTCGGAAACATCTCAATAGTAAATTCAGGCGAGTATTTTTCATGAAACAAAAATCTGAGGTATTGGATTGCCTAAAAGTTTTCTTAAATGAAGCGCGAACAACTGGAAATGTTGTAAAGGAATTATTATGTGATGGAGGGAAAGAGTTTGATAACTTTAGCGTACGATCATTGTTGAGCGACAGTGGAATCAACTTTCGAAAAGTCATGCCATATTCTCCAGAGCAGAATGGATCTGCTGAAAGGGAGAACAGGACAATTGTTGAATGCGCTCGAAGTATGATCCACTCGAAGGACATTCCTATCAAATTGTGGGCCAAGGCTGTCAACGCAGCTGTCTATACACTTAATAGGACAGGACCAACAAGGGTTGAAAACAAAACTCCTTTGGAACTATGGCTCAACAAAGAACTGGATGTGGAAAGTCATTTGAAAGTATTTGGCACGGAATGCTTTGTCCATGTCCCAAAACAGAAGAGGAAGAAATTTGACAAAAGAGCATCGCAGGACTGTTTGTTGGCTATGAAGGTGAGAAAGGTGGTTACCGAATTTACTTGAAGGAAAAGAACAAGGTAATCTTGAGTCGTGATGTCGTGTTCAAAGCTTAAACAGTTGTAGAAAAGAAGGTTATGTTAGAAGTTCCCAAAGAAAACAAAATTGAAAATAGTACCGTTCACAAAGAAACTACAACAATTAAAAAAAGTGACTCTGTGGAAGAGGATTCAATTCAAGAGGAAGCCGTTACAGTAGAAAATGCAAGTAATGATCAGACTGTGTCAAAACGTAAGTGCAAGATACCTCAATACTTACAAGACTACTTATTATATGCAGAACATTCTAATTTCTATGGTTTAGAGACAAATAAGAATGATTCTAGTGCGTGGCAAGCCGCAAAGTTAGAAGAATTGGCATCGTTAAAAGAAAATTGTACTTGGGATCTTGTTGATCTGCCTGAGGGAAAGAAGTCAATTGGAAATCGTTGTGTATTGAGAACGAAAATTTGCCCTGATGGAACTAGTGAGCGATACAAAGCCCGGCTGGTTGCCAAGGGATACTCACAGAAGGCTGGAGTTGATTTTCTGGAAACGTACAGTCCATTTGCAAGATTCGATACTGTACGGGTACTTTTAAGTGTCACAGCGGCAGAGAATTTAAATCTAGTGCAATTTGATGTAAAGACTGCTTTCCTTTATGGTGAACTTGATGAAGAAATTTATATGGATCAACCTACTGGTTTTGAAGTTACAACGGGACGTGTCTGCAGGTTAAATAAAAGTATTTATGGACTTAAACAATCCCCTCAAGACCAGATATAACCTATGCTGTAAGTGCAGTGTCGGAATTTCTGGCTAATCCAAAAATGGCACATTGGAAAGCAGTGAAAACAATCTTCAGATATTTGAAATCGACAATGATTTATGGGTTGCTGTGCGCAGCGAGCGGAAGACAATTAGAAGCGTATGCCGATGCCGACTACGCAGGTGATGCATGCGAGGCGTTCCAGGTCCGGAGTGTTGTGTAAATACTCAAATGGAGCAATAACTTGGGCAAGTCAGAAACAGAAATGAGTTGCACTATCCACCACCGAAGCAGAGTATGTAGCCCCAGTGAGGCGTAAAGGATGCCATTTGGTTAAACCGTATGCTGTTGGAAATAACTGAAACACAATTAGTACCGTGTTTACATAGTGACAGCGCGAGTGCGATCAAACTAGCGAAAAACTCCGAGTTTCACAAGAAGTCCAAACATATCGACATCCGATATCATTTTATTAGGGAAAAGGTGAACGAAGGGGTTGTCGAACTCGAACATATTGCTGGAGAAGATCAGATTGCCGATATACTCACAAAACCACTACCTCGTGTTAGATTTGAAAAACTTTGTAGTTTATTAGGGGTCGTTGAATAATAAAATTATTTTTAAAGGAAGTGTTGAGTGAAAAATAAGTTGGTAGTAATATCTGGTGTAGTAGTATGAAGTTAGTCATTCATATGCGACTCAACGGAAGTTGTCGATGCAACCAGCAGTAGCGTAGTCTGTAGTTCACCACTGTAGCGTCAAGTAGCGTAGTCAACGTGTACATGTACTACATCTGTAACAATTGATTTTATTCTGGTGACACTTGAAAATTGTGTCAATATTGAAATTTTTCAATTATTGTAAGATTTTCAATAATATTGAAATTTCCATATTCTGGTGCCAATCATAACCTGTAATTCATTCAAGATTAGTTCTTGAATATTGAAAAGCATAGCAAGGAAGTTTTGTACCTTGCTACAATACAATTTCAATAATTTCATACTTAGCTTCTGTAGTTTCATCAAAAATGAATAATCCTGGATTTATTTTATTAATAAATGCACTTGAACATGATGAAGAAATGTATGTAGATGTAAATAACCTTTATTTTTATAACTTTCTTATAATTGTTTAGCAATGAATTCCGTTTACAACGAAGACAATTACGGGATGCAAGTAATCCTTTAGAATTACCGGAAGAACGTTTTCGAGGAGTCTACAGATTATCTCGTCAGTTAGCATCTGATGTAATTAATGATTTATCTCCTCATCTACCTTATCAAGAAAGGGACATGTTGGTAATACCAAACGGTTTAAAAATTTTAACGGCATTACACTTCTTTGCCCAAGGAAGTTATCAAAAGTCATTGGGCCAAGATTATCTATGTACCATGAGTCAAGCATCTATTAGTCGGTGTTTAAATGATGTAACTTTGGCTTTTGAAAATTTGTATCATTTAATAAAATTTCCAACTACGGAAGAAGATTGTAGAATTGAGAAACAAGGGTTTATGAACATGAATAATGGTTTTCCTGGAATAATTGGAGCGATCGATTGTACCCATATTCCAATTATTTCACCTCCAGTTGCAGACCCCAATTATCCAGCAATTGTATTTTTAAATAGGAAAGGATTTTACAGTCTAAATGTGCAAATTATTTGTAATGCAAGCTTAAAAATATTATCAATTAATGCAAGATTCCCAGGTTCCGTACATGATTCTGCAATTTGGACAACAAGTGCTATCAGAAGGGAGCTTATAAGAATGAATAATAACGGGAACACAAATTCTTGGTTAATCGGTGACTCTGGATACCCATTAGAACCATGGTTGATAACTCCTTTTCCTAATCAGAACCTGACAGTCGCTGAGGCAAATTATAATTATGCACATAAAAGCATAAGAAATGTGATAGAGAGATTAAATGGCGTGCTTAAAGGTCGCTTCAGATGTCTGACACGTCATCGTGTGCTGCATTATAATCCACAAACAGCAGCAAAAATTGTTTACAGTTGTGCAGTTTTACATAACTTATGTGTAACAAGAGGAGAAATTGATTTAAATGAAATTGAGTATGAAGAAAACAACGACAATGAAAACATTTATAATGATAATCTATTAGAAGAAGGCAGAAATACAAGGGATCGGATTGTCAGAATGTATTTTCAGAATTAAAAATTGTACTTATTGCACACACTGTTAACAATCTCATAAAAGCATTATGTACATTATCAAATGCGTTACTTAAAATTTTATAATCTGTTTTGTATTTCAAATACAATTCTGTCACTCTTCTATGCATTTTGTGGGCCCTAAAAACATATTTATTAATGAGCCACTTTGTATTTTTTCGATTAGCATACTAGTCCTTCCGTGTTGAAACCTATTGCCTGTTCGTAATTTACAAGGAACACGGAACACTACATTATCTTTGTTACGTCTTAGTAATCCAAGTTCCTGTATTTCCATCCCTTGTATTACTAACAAACTAATAATATAAATTAATTTTTCTTCTAGGTCTGTAAGTATTAAATTTATAGGACCTCCCCCACCTGTTTGTAATCTGTGGTTATATATGTTGCGTGCTTTTGTTTTAATTTTAGAAGTCCATTCCGTAAATACCTGCAACATAATTGTTAATGTACTTCATCATATATTTTGCTAAACCAACTACTTGTTTCCATTCTGTTACAGACTTTGTTGGACCCTTACATTTGTTAAGCAATTCACATAATGTAACAAAATCATGTTGTGGGATTGTTTTTAAATATTTAAACTTTTCCAAGCATTGTAAGTATAAACCATACTGTTCACTAGTTGTTTTTATAGCTCGAATTCTCCCCACATCTAAAGAAACAACATATGTACATACTTTAATATTTTATGTTTATGAAATGATACAAAATTATGAATATTAACATTTTTCTATTGCATCACACAATTTATTGATGCTGGCCGCAATAGCATGCAATCCTTCTGCCACTGCCATCAGGCCTTCTTTCTGTGCAAGCTGATCGTTTCTATAGGCATCTAATAACCTATTTGACATGCGACCAACACCTATTTAAAATATATGTAATACTCTTCAATTTAAAATATCTTACAAATATACTTACTTTTTTTATACTAGCTACTTTTTTGGAATTTCTTTCTGAGGCGCTTCTAAAATCTCAAATTGAGCATCTGACAGTAAATACTCCTCCTGATTGCCGTGACTATCGAATATCTAAAACAATAACATTAAAATGACCAGACAACTTAAACAAGTTTCTTACTTTGGGATCATTTATAATTTCATTCGAGACTGATTCACTTTTCATCTCTGCATTTTCAGGACTGTCAATTATTTCAGTACCAAGTTCAGATACTTCTGAGATGCCTTTCACCACTACTGCCCCAGTTAAACTCAGTAATTTTTCTTCTAATGAGTTTAAAGTTTTTCTAAACGTGCTTTTTCCGCACTTGCGATTTCCACTCTGTAAACACCTATCAACAATATTATTACTAGTAACTAAAATTAAATTGTATCAAATTACTTTTTCCAACCATCAATGTCCTTGACTGGTCCATCACCACACGAGTTCAATGCGTCTTTTAGTTCTGACCATATTTTTAAAATATTTTCTGGCCCCGTCGTTGGTGTCAACTTGCCAGTAATAAGTATTGGATGCTTTTTAAATATTCTAAATAAATACTAAATTGGGCCTTACTAGTCCTTGGTTTTAAGTGCGCCTAACGTTGCCATTATGCCATTAAACATTTACCGCCAA
This sequence comes from Abscondita cerata, assembly GCA_030710515.1. Lineage (NCBI taxonomy): Eukaryota > Metazoa > Arthropoda > Insecta > Coleoptera > Lampyridae > Abscondita > Abscondita cerata. The sequence continues at coordinate 241,522 of JALBCR010003424.1, read as the reverse complement.
GAACAAACAAGAAAGTTGTCGTTGTCAGCTGTCAAAGATACTTAAAACATTGAGTGGATTTGAACTACTTCCTACCTTCATGCTATACAAATTAGTATTCAATTTCTTTCTTTTCAATGTAGACACCGGAATACGAAATACATTATTATTGAAAACTGTCTTGAATATTTACTTGTAAATCTTTTCAATATTGAAAAGTTTTCAATTGTCATCTGAATAATATTGAATGCTTGTATTAAAATAAAGTATTCATTTTGAATCACATTCAGTTAAACTCATCACTTATAACTAAATAATATTAATATACGAATTAATATTAATTCTAAAACACATATATTTACCAAAAATCGCCTTATATAACAATGAATCTGACACATGGTAGATATTGTTACCAATACCTCATGATTTAATACCTGCACTAGGACTTTATATTTCATCTTCCGCTGAAGTTTTACTTTTGAATCAGTTTTGATTTTGGATATTTTTGGTGGCAAATATTGCGTCAAAATTTGGAATGCCAACCATAATATTAATAGTAATAACCTTACCGCTGGCTAAGGTACTGCATGTTTAATATCCTAGTTCTTCGATCAACATTATTGTAATCAAATTTAAGTGTTGTGGTGGACTAAAGTAATTGAATTTCTACCTTTAGAGAATCAATAGTATTTTTTGTTAAACTGTTCTACGTTCTAAATATTGTATTTTGAATTATATCAGATACGATACTTATTTGTATCCAAGACACTCGGAAGGAATTAGATAATTTCCGAGCATACTAATTTTAATCTTCCACTATAAACACTTACATTTTATAAAAATTTGTTTATAACTATTTTCTTGTCAGTATTTTCGTTTGTTTAATTCTCGTATACTTAAAATTTGAATTTTTATTTATGAAAATAGTAAGAGTTTATCATACGCACAATTGTTCGATATTTATTGTTAATGCTTCTGACATCCGAGAATAACTTAGTTAATAAAAAAGATATAATTTTCAACATTTAGTACAGTTACTGAGTGCACATTTTAAAAATATTTTTGATTATACAAAGTGTTCCAAAGAGTCGTGGCAGCATAAACTTACATTTTTTTAAATAGAACATACTATATTTTCTTTAAGGTTCGAAAAGAGCTTTAAAAAAATACAGTATATCAATGTATTACACAGGGTAGTTTAGAAGATATAGCTAATTATTAGTAAAAAGACATAACGCTCTGTTATAAAGTTACTTGAAATAATTTAACATGTATCTTTTTAACACGTTATTTCTATGTCATTAACATTAAATAATTAAAAATATTTTTAAAATAGTTGTTTTAGTTAGAGAAAGATAGCAATAGGGTGGTGTGGGTAACTATATCAGTAAAGGGCGTAGCAGTTTCGCGCCAACACGATTTTAATAAGAAATGAATTGCGAGCAGGTGTTTTTTAATTTAAAACTGTGAAGATACCACACTCATTAATGCCATCTGCAAACATGATCGCATTAGATAATTCCATAAATTGTATAAATATGCAAAACTTTTGGAGAAAACTGACGATTGCTAAAAAATATTTAAAAGTATGACAAACGCTAACTTCAGTTTATTGCAGTTTTTCGTTTGTGATTTCATTCATGATACCAGAAATACATCATCTCCCCCGGCATGTATAAGGCCCAGATTCTATATTCGAAGATTCAACTTTTAGTATTTTAAATTCCCTCCCGCGATTTGTTACATTGAAATATATGGAAGTATTACTCGCACCAAACAATAACGCCACTTCTCTATTTGATGACCTCATATGAAGTAACAAGGACCAACTTGAGTAAAACGTCTACATACATTCAAAATTTGTACTAAATGTGACCAATTTTGAAAGTTATATATTTTTCTCAACCATGTTATTTCCAATGTCAGAAGTTTGCGCCACTCTGTACATAGGAGTGATCTTCAGGGTACTATTACATAGTAAGAACCAAAAGTCTGTGTCTCTACCCCCCCTCCCTCTATAATATTAACCTAAAATGTACAAGAAATTTTATGGAAAAATTTAAGATACCTTAATTTGTGCACATAAAACACAATATTTTTGGTTTTCATAAAATATTTAACTTATATGAACATATAGGATGATTCATTTAAAATTTTGAGATATTGCTTGGTTTGCATTTTGCTTCGTTCTGTATTAATGAAGTATCCGATAATAATAGTAATTAAATAATTAAAATGTTAAATTATTTTAATTTACTTTATAACAGCGAGCGTTAAGTAGGTGTAATTTTTACTGATAATTAGCTATATTTTCTAAAATCTCCTGACATGCTAAGCTCTTGATGAGACCTTTACGAACGAAAATATGCTGTTATGTTTTATTTTAAAAAATGTAAGTTAGTGCTGCCACGACACTTTGGAACGCTTTGTATAATCGAAAATATTTTTAAAATGTACACTCAGTAACTGTACTAAACTTGACAAATTTTGAAAGTTATATATTTTTTATTAACTAGGTTATCCTCAATGTCAAATGTTTGCGCCATCTTGTATATAAGAACTTATGGCAGCCCAATTATAAGAAATGCCTATGGTATTAGGTGGTTGAACGTAATATCGTTAATTTCTGTTAGAATTTTAAATATTGTACATTCAACATTCAAAGGTTATAACCTGACAGTTTGTATTGCCAACCTCAAAATTAAAAAATATCGACGCGAATTTTTATTTCAAAAATATATTTTATTTATTTTGTAAAAGAGGTGCAAATTATAAAAAATATTGTATGATACTCGTTTATAAGGAATTTTGTCGCACATACTTCTTTAGTGACTAAACCCATGCGTGCGCCAAAATGCTTCTTATAAAACTCTTATCATAATATACTATTGTAACTTGCGTAGAATGTATGTGCAGTAGCATGACAACTGAGCTAAGACGAACGCACTGACAACGAAACGTCAACAGTGTCATATGTCATATCGCTGAAATCTGTCATCTGTCAATCAGTAGAGTAGAAGCACAAAATATTAAAATGGACAAGAAAGTGGTGTTAGTAGTATGCCATTTCTTTATTTTGCTGAGTCAAACGTACCTATCTATCTCTGAAAATAGCGAAAAATAGAAAGCGACGGCGCTATAAAATGAGACTATTAAATCAACAAAAACACAAATTGGGTTTCTTTCGCACCACGTTCCTAATGATGAAACACCAACAGGTTTGACACTATAACGTTCTTCAGTTTTAATCGCATTGTGTGTGAAAATGGGCTGGATTACATTATTCCTGATTAACGACACCCCTGTGTTTTTGGTTTTACGCTTGTGTACCAGGACCTCTAATTTTTCAAATCGGTCGATCAAATTGAATATTTGATATCGAACCCCATGGATCCTTACTGGTATGATTCTTTTTTGTTTGTGTTATGTCGGACTTAACACGAGGTTTTCTAACCTCTCTTTCCTGGGGTCGTTTAGGTAGAGGAGCTGATACAAGAAAAATGTTAACCATCCTTATCGAGAAGTAGTTTGCTTTATTTAAACAATAAAACGCGACCGTATATATATTTACGAGGAAATAAATTAAAATTTAGTGATAGTGAAAACAGTGAACTTGTTGCTTATATTAGTGACGCAGAACGCTGTTATGAAAATAGACAATAAAAGTACGATAGATTCAGCCAAAAACGGGACGATAAACAGACGCAGTAAACATATCAATGTACGCTATCATTCCATTCATGAAAAAATAAAAAACGAGCTTCGCGTTGAATACTTAGCGGACATATTTACGAAGCCGTTAGATTATGTTAAGTTTTCTCATTTAAGAAATAGATTGATGAATGATTGTTAAAAGTTTTATGTAGAACCTAAGATTTAAGAATTTTCAAGTTTTAGTTGTTATAAAGGAATTTTAAATTTAAGGGCGGAATGTGGGAAAATAAAATAGCGAGCCGTAAACTTGAAAAAGGTAGAGCAAGAAGGCGCGAGAGAGTAGTAGTAGAAGGGAATAACTATAAGCTGGTGTAGAAATAAAAGTTGTTTTTCGGAGTTCAAATCATTTATTAAAATTAGTAATAGTAAAATTCTAACAGGATCGCAAAAAATTAGGAGTTGGTGAACTCCTTATGATGCTTACGTTTGAGGTTACGATTAATATCGAAATATGAAATAGCGCCCATCTTTTCTATGGTTCAACTTTTATATCTTTCCGACTAAAATTAAAATTGCGAATACGGTCGAGTTATAAATCCAGTTTCAGAGTTAATCCTAATTAAATGAAGCGTTTACGCAAAAGGTTATATTTTGTTATCGGCATACGCATAAATGTTCAAAATTTTTTACAACGCCACGCAGCGTACATTAGCGCAATAGACGAAAATTATAGCTTTCGGAAAAAATTAAGTTCGTCAGTTCCTCGTTTGGTTATACCATCGTTGGTTTAGTTCTTATTTCGACCAGTACTACTACATGTGGATTTCCAAGCTAATTGCATGACTACAGCAAAAATCACAAACAATGCAATTAATTGGTGTTGAGGGTGTGTTCTATTGTGTTTAGCCAAATCACTTTTCGGTAACACTTAATCACTTATCCCAGCTGGAAGACCGCTCTCCTGAGTGTTTGTACATATGGAATTTCAAGCTTCTTGCATAATTAGTGCAAAAATTACAAACATTACACTTAAATTGTTTTTCTTGAGAGTGTGTTCTATTGTGCCGAATCAATTTACTATTTGTGTAACCCCTGTAGTCGCACTTATCACAGTTGAAAAGCGGGCCTCCCCAGTGTTTGTACATGTGGATTTTCAAGCTATCTGCACGATTACAGCAAAAATCACAAACATTACACTTAAATGATTTCTCTTGAGTGTGTGTTGTATTGTGACGAGTCAAATGACTGTTTGTGTAACCCTTGTAGTCGCACTTATCACAGCTGAAAAGCCTCTCTCCTGAGTGTGTGTACATGTGGATCTTCAAGCTTCCTTTTCGTTTACAACAAAAATCACAAACATTACACATAAATGGTTTTTCTTGAATGTGTGTTCTATTGTGCCGAATCAAATTCCTTTTTGTGTAACCCCTGTAGTCGCACTTATCACAGCTGAAAGGCCTCTCTCCTGAATGTTTGAACATGTGGGTTTGCAAGTATCTTAATTGATTACTTTCATAATCACAAATATTGCACTTAAATGGTTTTCTTTGAGTATGAGTGTTATTGTGCAAAATTAAATTAGCTTTGTGGTGACACTTGTAGTCGCACATATCACAATTGAAAAGTTCTTCTTCAGAGCTTTTACACAAACGCTTTCTGCAATTTTTGGATTTGTTACGAATACGGTGGCAATTTAACAGTTTCTTATGAGTTAACACATGAAACTTCAAGGTTGACTTGCTTTTACACTGATAACCGCAATTGTGACATTCAATTACATTTACATCCGATTCATTAACATTAAAGTGTACCTCTTCGTGGGTCCGTAATAAGGAATTATCAAATGTAGTATAACTACACAGATTGCATTTAAGTAGATGAGTAAATATGTGATTAGTTAATATTTGTTTTTCACTTGTGGCGTAATTACATTGGTAACAGTAGTACAATATACCTGATCCGTAATTTCTTCCACGCACGTGAATATGTCTGTGTTAAATAACACACTTCTTCTTTAATAATGTCTTCATCTTCACTTTTAATCTCAACTTTGACAGACTCGTCTTTGATTTTTTTCAAATAATTTTCTTCATCGATAAGTGAAGAAGAGTTTGTCAGAAATTTTCTAAGGTTTACATTTTCTAAAATGTTTTCGTTTTGCATTAGTGTTTGTTGTTCTTCATCAATTTTGAGCTTGCATTCATTGCATGCAAGTGGGTTTTCATCAATGGTCAATTCCTACAATGTAATTTAAGTGTTTAAATAATTTAATAGGATATGATACTTACTGCTTTTATAGGAAACATTGACAATGTAGTAAGTTGGTTTGAATCGGAGCATAGGGAATGTAGTGGTGCTTCTTCTTTGATATTTTTAAAACAAATTTGACATCCTATTGTGGTATCTGCCATTATTAATGCACTAATTATTTAGCTAAGGATGTTTGTTCAAGTAGACAATCAAATCCGTTTTGTATACAACTTTTGTAGTGATTGTTGTACCTGTAAATACACTTATTCGTATATAGGATGATTCAGATAAATTACGTATTGTGTCGTTGATTGAAGGAGACACCACAGAGTCACAGATTAATAATTGGGATTTTACATTACCGATGGCGGCGCCACTGTTGCGTCTGTCATGGCGACGAATGGTAGTAATCTTTTTAAAAGATACATTGGGTTAGGCGGTATTTGGTTGTTTTGTTAGAGATTTGTGAGGATTGTATTCGTTATCTATACTTCAAAATAGTCTTTTTGAAGACTACATTCATCTTTTATTGCATCTAGGTAAACATTTTTGTTTGTATTTACGTATTTTTCGTGTATGACACAAAATTTGTTTTAGTAACCTAACTTGTGATGAATAGCAAGACCCGTAAATGCAACGTAAATTGTTGTGTGTATGGTTGTTACAGCAGAAAAGATCGTGAAATACATCGTAGTTTCCATCGTTTTCCAAAAGCACGAAGTGGTTTTGTATATTACAAACAAATTGGGAATAATGGAAAAAGTTGATCGACTAAAAGCTTGGGAATTAAAGTACCTCCTGTCTACGATTTTGTTCCCTACACTTTCACCAAAACGACTTTATTTTGCCTGATACATAAGAAGTAATTGTATTTGTCGCAAAGCAAAATTATGTTTGTTAGTTATAAAACACCCATTCTAAATTTTATTTGTTTACAGGTATCAGAACAAAACTTCCCAGATAAGATAGTAATGCAGTTCCATCACAAAACTTGCCAGTTGTAAGTTTTACAAAATTCAAACCAAAGCGACGTCAACTTCTGAAGCATGTTAGTAATTTTGCACCTCTACCTACGAAGAGTGACATTGAGAACTTGGACACCGTGCTTAATACTATCGCTGAACCACGTACTTTGTGAGCATCAGAACAAATTGCAGTAACGGGTTTGTTAGATTTTGTGAAATCTCAAGATGTTCTTTCAACGTCAGCTATTACAAATGAGCCGTTAATAAGCACAGCTAACAAAAGTGTTCAAGTTAAATCTGGTGATATTATTGTTCCTTTTATCACCTATATTGATAGTGATTCAAAACTCAGCACACTAACAGGATTGGCATCTTTTGAGCAGTTTTTTTTGTTTGGTTTTAAGAAATCTTTTGAGCAGTTAAATGTATTAATTTTCTTTGTTAATGAAACATTTCCTGAGTTACGAAGAAAACAAAATTTCTGTTAAGGAGCGCATTATAATGACATTTATGAAATTAAAAACCTGTGTGCGATATGTTGCTCTTGCTTCACCATTTGCGACTGTGACTAGTAAAACTTGGAAACTGATATGCTACGACACCATTTCAAAGTTGTGTTTTATTTTAAAGCATCTGATTATATGGCCATCATCAGAAGAATGTCCCAGCAATTTACCTACTTGCTTTGAAAATTTTCTAACGTTAGAGCTGTATTCGATTGCACAGAATTTCCAGTTCAGAGATCTAACCGCTTGTGTTGTCGAATTTTAACATATTCTATTATAAAGGCACACAAACAATAAAATTTTTAACTGGGGTAAGTCAGCAGGATTAATAACTTTTATTAGCCGACCTTACGGTGGAAGAGCATCTGATAAAACAGTCAGTTTTCAGAAGAAGAGTCGAAACTTAATGTAGACATTTCAAAGGCTCGAGTTTATATTGAAAGAGCAAATCAACGAATTAAATCATTCGAAATTTTGGCTAAACCATTACCAATTACTCTGGTACCAAAAATTGAAGAAATTTTACAATAATTTGTGCGATAGTAAATATATCTAATCAATATTAGGAGATGACAAATTTATGACATGAAATTATTTTTGAATGCCATTACGATGTGAATCTCGTTAAGAAATGGTTAATCTGAGTTTGGATTTTTTATGTATTTTAGTGGACTATACATGCACGACGTCCAATTTAATTTATGCTGTTATTGTTACTCTTATCGTTACACATTATTATAATTTAGTCATCGTATTGTTTTGAGTCTAATGTATGAAGACAGAATAGTCCTTACAGTAAATTATTAACTTACAAGTTAAGGTCATTATAGTTTATTTTCTGTTTCCTCTGCACAAATAACATGAATCATTTTATTAATATAATTAGATTGTAACTTTAAAATTAAATTTTATACAAAATCTTTATCATATTGCACTTTAACATTAATAAAACTATGGTCACTTGAGGCATATATAAATAAATCACATTCTGTTAAATTTAATATCGCTGAACCTAACTGTACCTGTCCATAATACATATGCTTTTTTTTAATACTAGAATATTGTCTTGAAAATGTAAATATACTATTGTACAATCTAATATTGTTTTTGTTTTATTTCAAGCAATTTAATGGGTATACGATTTTTAATAACAATTCCGTCTGGTGAATATCCTAACCAAGGATGATCTCTGCTAAGTATCAAGCCTGTTTCAACGATCTCTTGACAAGTGTGTCTTTTATAAGTAGAGCGAGCAATATCTTCAAATTGTTGGCCATGGCTGGTGAACTTGCTAGTAAAACTTTTTGGCCAAAAATACCTCCTGGCTTTTGCTTCCCAATTGTCTGAAGAAAAGGTGTATAACGAATAGCATCGAGAACCTTTAAGAAATAATTATGTAAGTACACTCATGAAATTTAAAACTTGGACCCCACAATTTCTGTAAACAAAAGTTTGCACATTGTGAAGCGGGCTTAAGGGTATCATTTACAATTCTAACAGCAGGTAGTCTCAGCAGGGGTTATCTTATAGAAGGACTGTAGAATGAATCATTACACTAAGCACGTTTTAGAAAATAGGTAATTTACGTTGCTTACTTAATTTTTTTCTTTAAAGAATATATTTGAAGGTATCGCTAATTAAACGCCATTAGGAAATGTTTACAAAATAAAATTAGAAATAATTTTGATTTAAAAACGTCTACAAGCAATAACTTTTAAATTAAATCAAAAACTAAACATGGTTATTTGGGTTGACTGATTATTACTTATTTTTAAATAAATCTAACCTACTAATTATTGTAAGTTATTAAAAAAATCATTAAACTCTCTATTCATAATATTTAGTCCTTACAAAATGTATATTTTATGACGTTTCATTTTTTCTGTAGTTAATATAAAAAGTGAAAATAAAAACTAAGGCAATTCTTATTGTCAACGTATATATTTAGTTTTTGACAAGAATTTATTACATAATTATAATTAAGATACCAAGTTATAGTTTAAAATTAAATGAAAACTTTTTTTTTAAATAAAGGTATTACTATATAAATAAATATAAGAAATCAATAATGGGTGTGACCTCCATTATTATTGATACATTCTTGGAGGCGTCTGCTCATTGACGCTATCAAGGTATCAATATAATTAATATTAATCGTTTCCCATGCGGTATCAATGGCTGCAATTAGTGCATTACGGTTTACTGGTATAAAATTTGGCCCTTGTTGTCTTCGGATAACAGCAAGTATTCGAGCCCAAACATTTTCGATAATGTTAAAATCTGGGCTTTTTGCTGGCCAGGGTAACAGCTCCAAGTTATTTGCTTGTATCCAGTTGCGCACAACCTGCGAAGTATAGGGTCATCATATCCCGATAGTTAATTATCGAATGTTCCAAGAAAATATGTGTAAATAGTAAATGGAATCTACTAACGTAACGTTAAGTCGTTAATTATAGTTACATAACTCTCCTTTCATAAGATATAGTTCATATTAATATGCTTATTGTAAAGCTTCGTACACACCTGAACAACAAACCGAGGAACAAACAGAACAACGAACCGAACGGCAATCGGAACATTAATTTGGACGGTGCTACGTACGAATTTTAGAACAGATTCGCAAGTCCTGATTGTTCACGAACGGTTTGCGGCGTTTCCGCAACTTGTCGGTTTTTTCTCCGACATCAAAGAAAATGCGCGCGAATTTTAATTAATCAGTGTTTAAGAATGCAAGATAAAATGATGTCCCTATTAGCATCATTTGGGCGGGAAATTTCCAAAATAAAAAAAAAGCGAAGTAAATTATAACTTTTTACTCTTCTTTGTGCGTAAAAATTTGGTTGGCACTATCTTCTTGTTTTCCGCAATTTTCTCTTCTCAATAATAAATATATATGAACTGAAAACTACTGAAAATAATTATGGGAACAGCACAAACGTTCCGTTTGTTGTTCGGATTGTGGAAATCATAAAAGATCGTTTGTCGTTCTGTTTGACTTTCGGTTCGTTGTTATGTTTGTTGCTCGGTTTGTTGTTCAGGTGTGTACGAAGCTTTACAACTTAAGCAACAATTTTTTGGCGAATAAAGATTAGTTTGTGATGTAATATTAGAAACACAAATTTATATCATATCAAATTTATGACAACTTAAAACCAAGAACGTGTATGTTATTGCTAAGAAATTATTAAGGAAAAGCGCAATTGCAGTGTAAATATTTATAATTAGATATTTTCGAAAGTTTATAAGTCCTCTATTGTAATCTTAATACTTAAAAGAAAATCCTGTCCATTAGCATTATAAGGAAATGGCTTTACTTTATGAATAAGTTTCAATAACAATAGATTATCCTTGCTTGTTAAATAAAGTAGGAAATGTAAATTCCATTTTAGTTTAAAATTTCAAGTGTTGTGAAAATGCCACCTCATCTCGGTGCTGATTTGAAAGCGCGGATTGTTTCGGAATTAGCGGCGGGCCGTAGCGTGCGTGAAATTTCACGTATGTTAGATATACCAAAAACACCGTAGGGCATTACCGAGTAAAATGGAATCTTGAACACACTTTGGAAAGAGCCATCGGAAGTGGTAGACCTAAAGTATCTACACGTGCTCAAGATCTCGAGTTGTTTCATTACGTAACAGAACAACCATTTGCTACATACTCCAGGGCTATAGCAGATACACATTTTCCCGGATGCCGTATAACTGCACAAAAAAGATTAAAGGAGATGGGAATAAAGAAGTATAATGCTGCTGCGAAAGAAGTTCTCAGTGACGAAAATATGAGACGTCGTCTGGAATTCGGGATATGTGAACGAACCTTTGAATTTTGGAATCGAGTGATTTTTAGCGACGAAAAAACGTTCAATAGCCGCAACGATGGACCACTAAAAGTTTTTAGAATGGAAGGAACTCGTTACGAAAATAATCACATATGTCCTAAAAAACGAAGTGGTTATTTTTCTGTGAATGTGTGGGGTTGGGTTAGCGCGCGGGTCCAGGAGTTTGTTGGGCTATCGATGGACGTCTTGATTCTGCTGCGTATTTAGATATTTTGGAAACTATTATGAAACCTTCAGTCGAAGTGTTTTATCCAGACGAAGATTATATTTTCCAACAAGTAAGTATTCTTATTTCACTATACTTTCTCAAAAATAGTTCGGGATCTGTTGAATTAACATTTTCATAATGTATTTTTGTTGTTAAAGGACAACGCCCCTATTCATACTTCGCGGGTTGTGCGCAATTGGATACGAGAAAATAACTTGGAGCTGTTACCCTGGCCAGCAAAAGCCCAGATTTTAACATTATCGAAAATGTTTGGGCTCGAATACTTGCTGTTATCCGAAGACAACAAGGGCCAAATTTTATACCAGTAAACCGTAATGCACTAATTGCAGCCATTGATACCGCATGGGAAACGATTAATATTAATTATATTGATACCTTGATAGCGTCAATGAGCAGACGCCTCCAAGAATGTATCAATAATAATGGAGGTCACACCCATTATTGATTTCTTATATTTATTTATATAGTAATACCTTTATTAAAAAAAAAGTTTTCATTTAATTTTAAACTATAACTTGGTATCTTAATTATAATTATGTAATAAATTCTTGTCAAAAACTAAATATATACGTTGACAATAAGAATTGCCTTAGTTTTTATTTTCACTTTTTATATTAACTACAGAAAAAATGAAACGTCATAAAATATACATTTTGTAAGGACTAAATATTATGAATAGAGAGTTTAATGATTTTTTTTAATAACTTACAATAATTAGTAGGTTAGATTTATTTAAAAATAAGTAATAATCAGTCAACCCAAATAACCATGTTTAGTTTTTGATTTAATTTAAAAGTTATTGCTTGTAGACGTTTTTAAATCAAAATTATTTCTAATTTTATTTTGTAAACATTTCCTAAACAAAATTTTGATTCGATAATTAATCGAGCTATGGTGTTTAATTAGCGATACCTTCAAATATATTCTTTAAAGAAAAAATTAAGTAAGCAACGTAAATTACCTATTTTCTAAAACGTGCTTAGTGTAATGATTCATTCTACAGTCCTTCTATAAGATAACCCCTGCTGAGACTACCTGATGTTAGAATTGTAAATGATACCCTTAAGCCCGCTTCACAATGTGCAAAATTTTGTTTACAGAAATTGTGGTGTCCAAGTTTTAAATTTCATGAGTGTACATGTATAATTTGTGAATAACCTTTTACTAACCTGTTATGCGAAATTGTCGGCTTAATTTGGTGTTTATGGCTACAGCTGCAATGTCTACGTTACAAACGGTGTTAAAAAAATGTTCGCAACGTTGGTTTGTTCGTCGCAATATACTAAAATTTTGAAGAACACTATTTTTTTTTCGAGAATTTTGTGTACAATATCTTTTTCCTCATTGCAATCTTGAACAGATGTAGAAGAATTCAAATTCAGAGGTGCATGTCGTGTCTTAATGTGTTTTGCAAGTGCACAATTTGGCAGGTAATGATTGGATGCATTTTGCAATTATATTAGCCCCACTAATTTGAGTAGTTGTTTGCAAAGGCAATACTTTCTTTGCAAAACACTCATCTTCTGAAATTGGTATCGCGGCATAATTTTCCTTTGCTTTGACTTTACTCCAGTAACTGGTTTTTAGGCACAATGCAAATATTTCAATGAACGCAGAGGTTCTCTTCAAAATGCCACAAGTGATAACATGCTGCGAATTCACAATTGCTTCATCTTCAATAATACTTCTCAATGTAGGTACAGCTTCCAAATAATCAAAAAGAGTCATTAACGACAAGCAATTTTAATACTTGTTGGTGTTTAAAACAGTACATCGATGTATTACAAACGTTTAAACGACAAACACGTTGTCGTATTCTTTAATTACTTATTACAAATTCACTTTTATTTACATCTCTTTGTTGTTTGTCGAATTGCTAAATAAATTTAAAATTGTAGCGCAAAAAATATAAGCTTAGTCTAAAATAAGCAAAAATCGGATAGGCACAAACAAAAAATTAATTCGTCATTTACAACGGAAGTTGACAGATTTATTATACTCGCACCCCACTACGGATTTCTTAACAACATAAAAATTTCACAAGGTTTGAGAAGAGTGAATTATTAAAATTACACATTTGTAATTATTATAAATAAATAAAAACTTTTTTTGTTATTTTCGTTGTGTTTATTGAAATTCCTTAAAAAAGAAAGAATGTGCCGCTTGAAGAAATCGTATACTCCGTACAAAATCTAAACAGCCGCTCAATTCATATTGTGACTAAAAGGATGTAAATAGAGTCATGCGCGATAAAAAATATTTTTCTATTTCACAATTTCTATAGCTTTGTTTCCGTATTGTACACGATACGGAAATAAAAGCTCTTTCCGTACTATTTTAGGGATTTTAAAAATTTTAGTGTATAACCAAATAATTTACATTTTTAATTTTGACGTAAGAAAATTAAGTAAGGTTTTGTTTGGTTAGTTCTTATTAAGTAGATGTTAATATTCAAAGAAAATTTATGAAACAAAACTTAACACACAATATTCTTCTATCGACCGCGCATTTATGACTTACATTAATGAAAAGAAAATTGATTTTAGTATAGGCATACTATTGGCGTTTTATCTTCAATCAACTACAACATGAAAGTATAAATAAAAAATCTGTCGTAATTTGTAGCAAAGCAAATTTTAATAATAACAAATCGACATTAATCTACAATTGTAATAAATCTTGAATTTGATCACAGTGATTTTTAAGACATTTTTGTACTGTATGCAACATTCCAATGATAACGTTTAATAACATGTTAAGGGTGTTCAGGTCATCTATTTTACAAACTATTATCTCAGCAATTCTTCAATATTATTTACTTATTGTTCAAAAGTTAGATTCTTTAAGTAAGGTTGTAAGAAAAAATCAAAACTATAAAAAGTAAACATTCCGACTCCTGAAAAGTTCTTTTGGAGGTGTACCGAAACCACTTTAACATTTTTTTTTGTAAACTCTCCATGCACATGTTTGTGAAATTATAGAACTGTAAATGTAAAACAAAAATTCATCGATAAGGAGTCTTAAGCAAATATGTCCTTGATAAAATTGTTGCAAAGCCATTGACAGTATTGAATATGTGCAGGATAATTGTCTCAATAAGTTGGTAAAATGCTTGCACACAGTAAGGATATAAATATCTTTCTTCGGTATGATGCGACAAGTCATTATATAAAGTTCAACTTATTCGAGATGTGTTTAAGTTACATCCATGATATATCAAACATTGTCAAACACTTCTGGTGTTGTCTTTGAATGTGGATCATTATATTGATTAAGCACCAATCCGTCCACAAAAAATTTAGTCTTCTTTGTTTTACTGTAATGAAAACTATTTTATTTCGACAAAACAATCGAAATTAAGTAATTTAATTCTCCATCAACTTAGTGAGCTTATATTAAAATACTGTTGGCAATAAAAGACGAAAAAGTAAATAATTATTAAACGCCAAGCTCTCACAAAAAAGTAGAAACTATGAAGTTAGGTTATATGTGATTATTTGTGGTAATTTCACAAAAAGGTGCGTTCACAATAGCATTTCTTCTCTAGAATTATTAGAGTATATAATTTTATTAAAATTACAAAGTACGGTCGGCGATAAAGTTATTATTTTGAAGATAGCAAACTTTCAACAGAATTTGTGCTAACTTTATTAAGATATCAACTACTCTACCAACATAGCTTTAACCAAAAAAAAAAACACTAGATCAAATATTAACATTTATTTCTTGAAGTATTTGAAGCAAATTTTTGCGAAATAGAAAAAATAGTATGAAAAACATGTGCCACAACTACTTTTTTGTTGCACTCCGACAACTTCTGTGACACTTCCTAGCCAGCAAGGTTACGTCAACGACACAATTATGACGTTGTTAATTGGGGAGACTTTGGTCATCAAAATATATGACCTGGTGATAACGTTATTATGACGTCTTACTAATAGTGGTCTTTTTGACATATAGTGTATTGTCGTTATTGTCACGACATACTTATGGCATTCTACTATTATAGACAAACATTTTATTTCATATTTATTAAATTTAACCTATAGGCAATAGGTATTTTGCTGAATTTTACTGTTATTAAACCATGTAAAACTTATTTTTCAATTCCAGAAAAGTGATATTAATATTTTGATCATATTTATTTCTAAAAACTAAGCATAATTGACCATTCATTACTTGTTTATTGATGTAGGAATTATTACCATACGGCATTCAAAGTTAATGCTTGTGGGGAATTATGTTTATAACTGTTTCAGGGGGTTGGTAGTCAGACCAGCAGACGTGTTATCTGCCACCATTTCAATAGCGCACTTCAGTTAAAAATTTAAAAAGGACAAAATAGTCTACCCTAGTTCTTTCTCTCTTCATCAAAGCAGCCAACATACTTATGGATATGTAGTAAAAATTACCAACACATTGACTAAAAAGACTGTTTTAGGAAACGGATAAATAACGAGAAGAGCAACAATAATGAATAAATAACACGAATAAAACGATCCAATCAAACATTAAAAATCAACCAGCAATCAACAATTTGTAATTGGTAACACTGCATCAAACTCTAGGGATTTCTTGTACTAAATTTAGGGTATTTTCAATGTTTCTAAAAGCATGTTTCCTTACTGGTAAAAAAAGAAAGCATCTGTGATTAGGCAACACCACCTATACAATGGTGTTGGAATAGGGTTTATTATTAGAAACAAATTTATTTTCTTGCGTTCTCTTTATGAATATCCTGTCAAATCAAAATATCTGAACATTACTACGAGTATTATCAGAAAGATAAATACAGTAGAACTATGGTCAATTGATAAAATGATATGTAAGTGCATATTATTCCCTTCAACTAAAGATGATTTGATTTCGTTTCCAATAATACATACCTTAGAAATGTAGACGCATAGTATAGGATAAGCTTTTCACCTCTATTTTATGTTAATGGTCACCAATATTTGGTATTAATTTTATATCTTAGTTATTTGTTTTTTTTTCATTTTGTTATTTTTATTGTTGTTATTAAGTAATGTGAAATTGATATTTATATTATTTGACTTGTAGAAAGCTGCATGCCGTATCTAATATATCAGTTTGATTATGGTCTCTAAAGTAATTTTTATTTTCTTTTGCAATGGCCGATTGCGCAATATGTGGACTCAAATGTTTCTGACTTGTAGATATTAAGTTTACTTGTTTGTTTTTTCCTTCTAAGTAAGGTTTTTGTTTTTGTTTCTGACTGCCAAAGTTATGACGTCATAATAAAGAATAAAATTCACGTTACAGAAACGTCATACAAATAACCATTTATATACGTTCAAGAATGACGTCATTTACCTTGCCACATTCACACGTCATTTAGCACGTCTTTATGAGCGCATTTTAAGACGTCATTGTAGTCATAAATAACTAAAAAGTTACGTCCTGTCGACGTACTATTGCAGGCTGGGTTGTTTTCCAATATACTATTTCCATCCAACATCAAAGTGCCGACGGTCGAGTGATGTTTCTGTATAAGTAGTTTATTTTGTTTGATCCTGCGATTAAAACACGCTGTTTCTTACATGGATACGCATCTAGAAACCTTCTGTTTTACTACGAGTGGGCGAAAGTAGTGAGTGTAATTAGCTTACGCGCCCACTCGCTGCATAAAAAATGTTGCCGCTTCTCTTCTACACGGGCGATTGGGGACCAGTGGTTTGAAGAACATGGAAGACCGATTGGGATGCGAACCGTTTATAGACGGATAAGAATCTTTGGGCTCTTTTCATACCGTCCCCTTTTTGTGCTATCACTGACTCCAGAGCATCGACGTTATCGTCTAGCGTGGTGTAGAGAACGGGCAAATTGGGACCAAGAATGGAATTCAATTGTCTTTAGTGATGAATCCAGATTCTGTTTGGGTATGCATGACGGTCGTGCAAGAGTGAGAAGACAAGATTCCCAATTTTCTGTGAATCGGCATGTGCACCACACAGTTGGAGTTATGGTATGGGAAGCTATTGCTATTAGAAGTAGGTCACCTTTGGTCTTCAATAGAGGTAACATGACCGCTGCGCGCTATATCCAGGAGGTCGTAGACCCCCATTATTGTATCTTATGTTCAGACCATCCCCAACAGCACATTCCAACAAGACAACGCACGACCTCATGTTGCTAGGGTTTTTTGGCTCATTTTGAGGCCAATCAAATTGCTTTGTTGCCTTGGTCACTAAGATCTCCCGATCTTTCGCCCATCGAGCACGTCTGGGATATTATGGGAAGAAGATTACTTAATTTACCTCACCCTGCACAAACTCTAGCGGCTTTGCAGCATCAGTTACAGATAGCATGGGATGAGATACCTCAAGAAGAAATCGATCACCTCATTAGAAGTATTCCCAGACGTGTTAATGAGTGCACAAGACATCGTGGTGGAGCAACACATTATTAAGTTTTTTGAAGAAGTTAACAGTTTAATTTTTATCAAATTGTGATCGTTTACTAATCTAATTCGTATACACTAGTATACCAAAAATTGTTCAAATAAATTCATTATTACTGGGTGTTCTTTTTCTATGTCACTTAGTAATTTTTAT
Organism: Abscondita cerata; assembly: GCA_030710515.1. Classification (NCBI taxonomy): domain Eukaryota; kingdom Metazoa; phylum Arthropoda; class Insecta; order Coleoptera; family Lampyridae; genus Abscondita; species Abscondita cerata. Next base: position 223,526 of record JALBCR010003424.1, on the reverse strand, counting down.
TAATAAAATGTAATAGTTTTTAGTAACATTTCAATCGCAGGATCAAACAAAACGCTATACAGCACTCGTGAATAAACGAATTCGATCACTTATGAGCAATTCCACCCTCGGCTAGCGCCTCGTGCGTGAGCGAATTTCGTACTTTCTTCACTAGTACTGTAATATACTATTTCTGTGCTATGGGCGCGATCCACTATAAGTCCGCAAAAGCTCGCGACCACGACCGGAAAAATTCACTGTCCACTAACGTTTTGTCGTTGTAAGTGACTGTTTAAGAAGTGGAACGGTTTTTGTGTCAATTTATTTTATATGGCTGCTGTTACAAGCGTTATGTTGCCTTGGTTGTTTAAAAGAGAAGAAATAACATATCAGAATCTGATAGTTCATCAAGCTCAGATGAAGAATGATTTATGGCATCTTCTAAAAGACGAAGAAGGGCACTTTGGCCGCGTATTTTGCACTATGAGTTTGTCGTGGGATCTTATTAAATGAATTTAAAAGTAATTTTAGGTTTGTAAGATTTTTATAATTACACACTTTATTTTACCAATCCAATATATTAAAAATGATAAAAACCAAGTTTTTTATTTGTCTACGATGTCGAAGAAAACTTTTAAGTATCTACTGGAAACTATAAAAGATGACTTGATCAGGAAGATATGGGGTTGTCCAGCAATTCTTTCTCGACACTAGCTGATGATATCTCTCTGGAAGATGGCCACAATGGACTCCTATAGGTAATAAGATACAACTTAACTTAAAAACTTACACATTGACTATTACATAAATTGTTATCTAAGCACGACTTTTAAAATAGGTAATTAAGATTTTAAAGTCAACAATGAACTGTACTTACAATCTATTTTTTAAAAATTCATTATCAAAAGTCTAGCTAAGTACTCGTTTAATTACTTTTTTATTACAAGTCAGTTTGTGACAGATTTAATGTTGGTAGGGCTACAGCAGTCAGAGCTGTGCGAAGAGTTGTACATTCTTTGTTTCGAATTGATGAGTTTAACTGAATGTGATTCAAAAAGAATACTTTTATTTTAATAAAAGCATTGTTACAGATGTAGTACATGTACACGTTGACTACGCTACTTGACGCTACAGTGGTGAACTACAGACTACGCTACTGCTGGTTGCATTGACAACTTCCGTTGAGTCGCCTATGAATGACTAACTTCATACTACTATACCAGATTTTACTACCAACTTATTTTTCACTCAACACTTCCTCTAAAAATAATTTTATTATTCAACGACCCCTAATAAACTACGAAGTTTTACAAATCTAACACGAGGTAGTGGTTTTGTGAGTATATCGGCAATCTGGTCTTCTCCAGCAATATGTTCGAGTTCGACAACCCCTTCGTTCACCTTTTCCCTAATAAAATCATATCGGATGTCGATATGTTTGGACTTCTTGTGAAACTCGGAGTTTTTCGCTAGTTTGATCGCACTCGCGCTGTCAGTACTAATTGTGTTTCAGTTATTTCCAACAGCATACGGTTTAACCAAATGGTATCCTTTACGCCTTCACTGGCAGCTATATACTCTGCTTCGGTGGTGGATAGTGCAACACATTTCTGTTTCTGACTTGCCCAAGTTACTGCTCCATTTGAGTATTTACACAACACTCCGGACCTGGAACGTCTCGTGCATGCATCACCTGCGTAGTCGGCATCGGCATACGCTTCTAATTGTCTTCCGTTCGCTTGGTACAGCAACCTATAATTCATTGTCGATTCATGGGTGTATTTTAAGCCGCCTGGTAACGACCGTTGGTTGACTTAATTGTCCTACCTGGTTAGTTGCAAGTGGAGTAGCTTGTACACCTCCAACGTGGAATTATTTGATATTTTTGATTTTGCAAATGTTGGAGAGTGTTCGTCAGAAAGGGAGCGGTTCAAGCCGCCTGGCAACAACCGTTGGTTGACTATGTCCTAGCTGATTTGATGCAAGTGGAGTAGCTTATCTCTCTCTCAATTTAACATGAAACTTTTACTATGACATTTATTGTCATTGAACTTATTATTTACCTGCTGATACAAAGAATATCAAAGCAGAGGTTATTGATTTATGATCTTGATTTTATTTGATATGATATTTATTATGTATATACAATGTATTGTTTTTTTGTTTTCTCTGTGTTTTTACTAACATGCGACAAACGAAGTTATGAGGCTATTTGATGATTATTTATCTCATAAGAATTGAAATATGATGAACATATCTTGTTGCAGTGTTTTATTTGATTTGGTTAATATTTTGATTATTGACATTTTATGTGTTATGCCTTTGCGATTTGTGTGTTATTTGTGTATGTCCAATGTACTTTTCAGGTTTTCCTTTTGTAAGCAGCCTATGCAGGAATTAAATATTAAATGTTATTGTGGTTTGCATGTGAGTTTTATTTTAATTTATTGGTTTATAATACATTATCCAAAGTGAATCAGTTCTCATTCAATCCGAATCTATTCAAATCTTGTAGATAAATTAAAAATAATCACAACGTAGGATCCTTTTCCATTTTATTTATTTGACGATCACAACTTTCTTTTTTGTTAAGGCCAAATTTTATTAACTTTATTTTTGGAGTGGGTTACTGACTTCTAATTTATGTACTACGACATGGGTTAGTTGTCACCTCTGATACTCGTGACTTGTTTTGAAATTTTGTCATGCATGTATCACTACACTGCTTTCCAATGTGCCATTTTTGGATTAGCCAGAAATTCCGACACTACACTTACAGCATAGGTTATATCTGGTCTTGAGGCAACTGAAACGTACATTAAACTACCCACAGCTTCACGATAGGGAACGTGTGGGTCAATTTCGTCATCGTCACCTTTCTCTAAGTAACCACTACACGGCATTTTGACAGGATTGCAGCCAGACATGTTAAATTTGTCTAAGATTCTCCTTATATATGCACTTTGTTTCACACGAACACCATCACTTGTCTTTGTGATTTCTAATCCTAAAAAACAATTTAAATTACTTGTAATTATTTTGAACTCATTTTTAAATTTCTTTAGAAAGCTATCAATTGCATTCTTGCAGTTTCCGGCAATGAGACCATCGTCAACATACCTAAATTGCAACAAATAATTTATAATCAATAGCAGTTCTAATAAATAAACACGGATCAGCATCACTTTCTTTAAATTCCTGATTATGTAGCATAAAATCCACTAATTTCTTATTCGAGCAACGGGGGGATTGTTTAAGTCCATAAATACTTTTATTTAACCTGCAGACACGTCCCGTTGTATCTTCAAAACCAGTAGCTTGATCCATATAAATTTCTTCCTCAAGTTCACCATAAAACAAAGCAGTATTTACATCAAATTGCACTAGATTTAAATTCTCTCCCGCTGCGACACTTAAAAGTACCCGTACAGTATCGAATCTTGCAAATGGACTGTACGTTTCCAGAAAATCAACTCCAGCCTTCTGTGAGTATCCCTTGGCAACCAGCCGGGCTTTGTGTCGCTCACTAGTTCCATCAGGGCAAATTTTCGTTCTCAATACCCAAAGATTTCCAATTGACTTCTTTCCCTCAGGCAGATCAACAAGATCCCAAGTACAATTTTCTTTTAACGATGCCAATTCTTCTAACTTTGCGGCTTGTCACGCACTAGAATCATTCTCATTTGTCTCTAAACCATAGAAATTAGAATGTTCTGCATATAATAAGTAGTCTTGTAAGTATTGAGGTATTTTGCACTTACTCCTCTTCTGTTTTGGGACATAAACAAAGCATTCCGTGCCAAATACTTTCAAATGACTTCCCACATCCAGTTCTTTGTTGAGCCATAATTCCAAAGGAGTTTTGTTTTCAACCCGTGTTAGTCCTGTCCTATTAAGTGTATAGACAGCTGCGTTGACAGCCTCGGCCCACAATTTGATAGGAATGTCCTTCGAGTGGATCGTACTTCGAGCGCATTCAACAATTGTCCTGTTCTCCCTCTCAGCAGATCCATTCTGCTCTGGAGAATATGGCATGACTTTTCGAAAGTTGATTCCACTGTCGCCCAACAATGATCGTACGCTAAAGTTAACAAACTCTTTCCCTCCATCACATAATAATTCCTTTACATGTCCAGTTGTTCGTGCTTCATTTAAGAAAACTTTTAGGCAATCCAATACCTCAGATTTTTGTTTTATGAAAAATACTCGCCTGAATTTACTATAATCGTCTTTAAAGCAGACGAAGTAACAAGCACTTCCTAAGGACGGTTCTTGCATGGGACCACATACATCAGTATGTATAATTTCACCGGGAGCAGTTGGTTTAATTGTTCTAGTACCATACCTTGAGCGACAATGCTTGCCATACATACATCCGTCGCAAAATTCCCCATCCTCATCAACAACGATTCCCCTTTTTTGAAGAAATTTCTTCACATGCCTTTTATTTTGGTGGCATAACCTTTCATGCCATAACTGCAATGTGTCAATTCTCTCAGCTACACACACTTGTGATTCAGTAGGTTTACACACACGCATATCAAGTTGATACAAACTATTTTCTATTTTCGTTTCCCTTAGTCTTATAGTTCCGTCTTTAATAAATACACACCCATTTGTATTGGTTTTAAATTCATACCCTTTTTCTATTGCTGCTCCAATTGAAAACAAATTCCGGCTTATTTTGGGAACGTACCAAACATCTCTTAGGTGACTTTGTTTCCACATACCATTAACACGCACTTCAGTGTTTATAATTCCAGAACCATAGGCGTGGATTATATCATTGTTCCCAACAACAATTTGCTTTGGAGTGTAGAATGTCTCATATGTGAAGAACATGTCCTTACCGTTGGTCATGTGTGCAGAAGCACCACTGTCGGCCAGCCATATTTCCGATTGGTTCATTTTAGTACCATTTTCATTAGCTATAAAGGCTTCACCAGTTGGTTGTGAAGATTTCTGGGCTTGCATTTTACAGTTTTTAGCAAACTGACCGATTCGGTGACATTTAAAACACTCTTCGGCCTTCCGCTTTTGGTTTTCCACCATTTCCTGTCTCCTTTTGATATCTGGACTTTACTAACAGAGCCTCTGCGTTTTCCCTCTTCCGGGGAGTCTCATTTCAATCAACCGAAGTCGTTCGGTTAACTTATTGATTGTGCCTTCTTCCACAGGTACAGACTCCCAGACACTTTTAAATTCGAAATACTCACTTGGAAGAGTAGACATGACACGACTCATCAATAGTAAATCTGGTAATTCGGTTTTGCTAATCGCTTCAGCTCATCATTCAGTTCGGTAAAATTTTTCTGCAACCTTGCAATGTGAGTAGCTATATCTTCGGTTGAATTTTTTCGCAGGAAGTGAAGAACTGCTCTAACAACCTATCAACCCTTTGACCAGAGCTTTGCTCGTATACGGACACTAATTTGTCCCAAACTGCTTTCGCTGATTCACATGTAGTCACTAAATCAGCATTTCTGTCGTTCATACTACTTATTAGTATCAACTGTGCTAAAACATCTGCCTTGATAAATACCATCATTTCAGCCTCGTACCCTTTTCGTTGCGCGTCTGTAACGGTATCGCCACGTGGTTCTTCCGGTTCACTTCGATTTCCGGTCACTGTATCCAGAACATCATGATGTTTCAGCATCAATTTCATCTGTTTCTGCTATTTGCTCCAGTTTTCAGCTTGTCTACTTGGGTTTTAAAATCCATTTCCGTCACTCGGTTTCCGTCGAACTTTCGATGCAAACCACGTTTCCGAAAAAAATTTAGTTTCCTTTTCAATTCAGTACACACGCACAGTCACAGAATGTCTAGGCCCATAACCTGATGAGTTTAACTGAATGTGATTCAAAAGAATACTTTTATTTTAATACAAGCATTGTTACAGATGTAGTACATGTAGACGTTGACTACGCTACTTGACGCTACAGTGGTGAACTACGGACTACGCTACTGCTGGTTGCATTGACAACTTCCGTTGAGTCTCATATGAATGACTAACTTCATACTACTACACTAGATATTACTACCAACTTATTTTTCACTCAACACGAATCCGTTCAAAATTTATACAGTGGCCTAGTGGTAACAGGGCTAAAGGGGTCATACGTGGATTTGAAGAATCGAGTAGTTTTTCCAAAGTCATGGAAGCCATTGATGGAACACACATCCATATAAATGCCCCTAAGGAAAATCTAGCGGATTACGTAAATCGTAAAGGATTGCCAAGTAAACATTTTTCATTGTCTACAAAATATAACATTCAAGTCTTATTCCAGGTAGTAGGTACGTGACCATAGGAATATGATTACGCATTGTTATACAGGTAATCCTAGTTCAGTACATGAGCAGCGAGTTTTTAGACAATCCGAAGTAGCAAACTACTTAAATGATGAAACAACGTTCCCTGAAGATAGCCAAATTTTTGGTGATGCTGCATATACGAATTGCATCAGCACTTACTCACGTCTTTTCGTGATAATGGCCATTTAACTGAAAATCAAAGAAGATACAATTTTACTCATTCATCAGCCAGAGTAACAATAGAAAGAACCATTGGCTTATTGAAAGCACGAATGAAAAGTTTATTACATTGTTTGCCGATGACTAGAGTCGATTTAATGGCTGAATATGTTGTAATTCTAGCTCCAGAAAATATTGCAAACGATGGGTTTCTAGAAAGACGTAATATTGGAATTCATAAAAGTGACATCATTATGGAATCGTTGCAGTTACAACACTAAGTTCAAATCAACATATTTTTTGAAATACTTGAAATAAATGAAGAATTTTCACATATTTACAAAATTCTTTTTATTTAGAAAATACCTTCTCTTATTATACTATATATGCATAGTTTAACTAAGTTTGAAAACTCTGTTAAATTTCATTTACTTAAAATCCTGTTATCCATCTCCATTTTTTTTGTGCTGTTCAGCTCTGGTTAACTCATGCTGCTCCTTTTGTGCAATTTTTTTAGCCATCAATAAATTTAGTGAGCATTTAGAAGTTGCTGGCTCTATGCAAAATAAATTTTGTTAATAGCTCAAATTTAAATCTAGTAAAAATTAATGGTTGTACTATTTAAATATCCATTATCAGAAGTTGTTATTTCTCGTTTTGTTAATCCTGTGCAAAGAGCCACAGCCACGGGGGTACACCATGCCTTCTTTGAGAATTTTTCATCCATTATATGAGAAATAAAACATTTTTTTATATAAATAAGTGATTTTAAAAATTAATTTGTTAAGATTGAAATGGCTCCATTTGAATTTAAATTTTACGCGGTAGCTTTTTTTGTTTTATGTATTTTACTTTTGCACCATTCTGTATATGTTATTAGTTTGCATTTCTCGCGCACGGTTTAGAGGGAAACACTAGAATGGGAAAGGATGGTTAGGGGTTGAACGCGGCATCTTGTTCCCGTTTTTAGTGACGCCAACAACGTTTTTTTTTGTGACGAATTCTAGGTCAGTATTAAACCATTATTAAACAAAGGTATTAAATTGTGGGGTGATCGTTTAGTAATGTAAGATTAGCAATAAGTTTTTTTTTGTTTCCTATTTTTGTGTAGTAAATCATGTACAGATTATGATGCATGTATGCATAGTTTGACCACGTCTTTAGGATAACTGTTTTTGTCTTTGTGTAAGTAAGGATCCCGGGTAGCGGTGTAAATAACTCCTACACAATTGTAAACGTTAATCACTTATTTTTTTATCTTTTGGAGTGTTTTGCTTGAGTTGGAAATAATGAGAATCCAGATGTGAGAGTCGACCTTGTTGAATTACTAATATTTTATAACCTAAGGGATGAAGATCGGAGAGAGGATACAACAGCCATTGCCCCTTGACCTTTACTCATTTGATTTTTGTGTATGTGAAACTGAATCTTTATAATTAGAGTTAAAATGGCTAAAATTTGTACTTCTCATTCTGATGCTTCCCAAGTTCTTAAGAACATTCGCAGTGCAAACCCGAAAAATAGTGCTACTGTCGACCCACCTTGCAAACCAACCGGTTTGACACTATAACGTTCTTCAGTTTTAATCACATTGTGTGTGAAAATGGGCTGGATTACATTATTCCTGATTAACGCCACCCCTGTGTTTTTGGTTTTATATTTGTGTATGAGAAACTCTAATTTTTCAAATCGGTCGATCAAATTGAAAATTTGATTTCGAACCCGATGGACCCTTACTGGTATGATTCTTTTTTTGTTTGTGTTATGTCGGACTTAACCCGAGGTTTTCTAACCTCTCTTTCCTCGGGTTGTCTAATAAATAAATTTATTAATCCCCACGTTTGCGTTTTATTTAATTTGGGTGTTTACTACAACGTTACAACATCATCATTGAATAAACTAGCGGGAAGTGTTATGTTCTAAATTAAATGTCGTAGGAACTTTTCACTTACGATCGGCCAAGTACGTTTGTGTTCTGGCGGGCTATTTAAATCTTGCTTTTGCAAGTACCTGGGTTACATTACAAGATCATTTATAATTCATTTACCTCGGAGAACTGCCAGGTCCTTCAGTCATTTCTCAATTTGTTATTATGGTATTTAATAGTCTTGTAAGTTTTTTTAAGGCTCTTTATTTTAGCAGAACACTGTGGCCCTGTAACGCAGTTACTCTTTTTGTTCAACACGGTTGCTATTTCTTTCCAATTTTTTTTCCTCTGTAAAAATCTTCAAGACATTTATAACTTATTAAAAGTAAATGAATAGTTTGTGTTGTCCACCTGAAATATCATTCAGTGTTAAATATTTTATAATACCTTCTTCTGAATCAATATTATCATTAACAGATTAATTAATGAAAACACTATCATCAGGGGACAAAATTCCTATACGATCAACCACTGCTGGTAGTTCCGACTTCGGTGCTAAGAGAATTTTTTTCTTCCCGTTGCTGAAATGCAGCATTCAATAATCGAGTAGCAAATACTACATCTGAAATTAGGAGACGTTTACTTTGATACCGTATTTGTTATAAAATAGTTTAAATTACCATTTTCAGCATATGCCTTGCATCTTCCACGGACAATGTAATTTTGACAGCTCTAGCATTTTCTATATCATACAAATTAATTTTTGTTGTAGTCATATTGTAAACCATTAATTATACACACACACACAAACTTTTGAATAAGTTTTTATCCAAAACTTCCAAAACAGAAAACATAAATATACATAACATAACCTAAAAATGCTAGACGATCACAAACGACCCACTTTTAATTTGGAAGTGAAATGGGCGAAAATATGGCTACATATATGACGTTTTGAGGGCAATCACAACGACCGTGGTCGTTATGTGGAACGGGTTTTGATTGTTCTGAGTTTCGCGGTTGCTTAGTGGAACGCACCCTATGTCGGTCTGTTTGATGTACGGGTGTCCCGATAAGGATACGGAGCTGCCGTATCTCGACAATGGTAAGGCCTAGAGGCTTGGAAAAAAATCCTTATATATAAAGTGGTCAAGGAAAAAGGCTGGAAATTATTTTGAAGTTCGTCAATTGACCGCAAGGGGGCACAAATGCTATGAAGGAACATAAACTTCATGCTATCTTGGAAAGTTGGACAATAAGCCCCAACTTTGAAAATACAGTTTTATTGCTTGTGTTATACGGCATCATTTTGTGTTATGATATTTTTCCGTATCTGTCATAATAAGGAAGGGGAAAATCAAATTATTTTTCAGTGTTTGAATTGCAATATCTTCTGAACCATTCAAGCTATTGAAATATTTTTGATATCGTTTGAAAGAGAATTTTATGGTCTTTTGAAAAAATATTTTTGTTGAATCATCTAGGTTGAAACATACAAACTAGAGGGCGTTATCAACAACAATTACATATTTTTGTATTTTTAGGAAAAAGTTAAGTAGAGCGGTAGTATTTTATTTACAGATTCTTAGCCGTTATGTAGTCGGCTATATTTTAGTAAAACCCGCATGACAATATCTCCATATGTTCTCGATTTATAGAGGAAAATCTAGGAAATTGAACTACCTCAATCGGATAAAGTTACCTTAGCGAGAAATACAAACCGTTACTATGGTAACACTACTAAATATATTTGACATTCGTCAAAAGTTAAATCTGATAGTTTCTGTCACTTAGATTGCCCCTTAAATAAATTTTTTGAAACAATATGACATTTCCTAACGCGGAAGCATATGATATGTTACGAATATATTTTCAATGTTTCGAAAATGCTGCAATTACGGCCCGACAATATGTAATACAATTTCCATAAAGAAAACATTTTTCTCAAAAAGTGTTTTCAAGATTAGCTGGGCGATTACGAGAGACTGGCAATGTGCAGTAAATGTCATAGTGTTTCAAAAAATTGATTTAAGAGGTAATCTAAGTGACAGAAACTATCAGACTTAACTTTTGACGAATGTCAAATATATTTAAAGCAGCGTTACCACAGTAATGGTTTGTATTTCTCGCTAAGGTAACTTTATCCGATTGAGGTAGTTGAATTTCCTAGATTTTCCCCTATAAATCGAGACTGTCTAGAATTGTAAATGATACCCTTAAGCCCGCTTCACAATGTCCAAACTTTTGATTACAGAAATTGTGGTGTCCAAGTTTTAAATTTCATGAGTGTACAGTAAACCTCGTAGAATTATCTCTGATAGGGGAAGTTGCTTTAAATGGGTTCCTTTTAAAGACTTCTTGGATAGGCAAAATGTTGCTCTAGTTTTAGTTGCTACTGCATCTCCGCGATCTAACGGTCAGGTCGAGTGCATAAATAGATTTATGGCTCCTATATTAGCCAAACTGGTAGATGTTGAAAATAGAGTAGAATGGGATGATGTTTTAAATGACGCAGAGTTTGCTATAAATAATACCATCACCCGATCCACTGGTGTAAGTCCGTCAATGTTGCTTTTCGGAATTAATCAAAAGGGAGAGGTGAATGATCATATCAAATTGTTTTTAAATGAAAACGAGTACGAATTGTGTAGATTTGAATATAATTAGAACAAGAGCTCAGGTGCTCAATCGAGACATACAAGATTATAATAAGTTGTATTATGATAAGAAGCATAGGTTGGCAAAAAATTATAATATTGGCGATTATGTTGTCATTAGGAACGTTGTCACTACTCCTGGTCAAAATAAGAAGTTATTACCTCAATTTAAGGGACCTTATGTTATCAGAAAAGCGCTAGATAACGATAGGTATGTGTTGGCAGATATTGAGGGGTTTCAGTTAAGCCAGATACCTTTCGAAGGTATTTATGACGAGAGTCGTATTCGATTATAGAGTAGAGGCGACGCAAATAATGATTCTGAAGTTGTCGGGGGCGACAAGGGTCAGGATGGACGAGCTGTGGCATTCTGACAAATTAATTTTAAATTTGCCACGCAGTATTTACGTTTGTGGCGCATAGATGTAGCTATTTTGTGCGTTGGTATCAGTTAGTTACTTTTACGTTTATATTTTCTGAAGTGGCAGTGTTGGTTTTTCGGTTATGTCGTTACATGTATTGTATTGTTTTGGTCGCTGAAATATATTATTACCTATTATTAGTTGAGTTTATTGAGATGGATGGTTGCGCATTGGCGATGGTTCTACACCTACTACAGCATCAGAAGTGGGATTGTAAAGAAAACGAAAAGGATTGATTGATTGGATTATAACGGATTATAAATAATTCGATAACACCATTCACACGAACAGCCATTTTGAATTCCGGTCGTTACGCACCTTAAATATGCGATGATGGATTTATCGAATACGATGACAGAAGAAAGCCAGCATATTTCTGTACAGGAGTTGATTGAGGCCACGATAAAAGCCGTCCAAAAAACGAATATACAAAATTGTTCACCTCAAGGCAATGCTGTTGATTCATCATCCGTACGTTTTAAAAACTCTGAAATTAGTGCCCTAATACCCACATTTGGAGGGAATGAAGGTGAAGATATAGACAATTGGTTTAGTCGTATCAACATTGTACAGAACACATATAGTGTGCCTGATGAAATTATGATTGTTATTGTAGTAGGCAAACTAGTAAGCACTGCCTTAAGATGGTACCACTCAAAAGCAAGTCACACAAGTTTAGCTTTTGAGGATTTAAAGTATGAATTGAAGTGTATCTTTAAAACGAGAGAAGATAGAATTACATTGATGCGGAAGTTTGAATCCCGAACGTGGCGCAATAATGAGAAGTTTTCCGTATACTACCATGTTAGGAAATAAATTAAATTTAAGCAAAGAAGATTAAATAAATCACATCATTGACGCGATGGACAATCCTACCATTCAAACCCAAGCGAGGATGCAGGATTTTTAGACATTAACCCAGTTTTCAAAAATAATGAATAGGGTGACGATGTCGGATAGAAGTTGTGTTGCAGCCAAAGCATCGATACATCTGGGATCACCAAAGCCAAATCTTTCAAGGCATACATCTAGTTCGGCAATTGGTCCAAGTACATCCAGAAACGAACCAGCAACAAGAAATGCTGAGGTGCACTGTTTTAATTGTAGTGAATATGAACACCTATCTCTCGCATGTGGAAAACCGAAACGGGTAAAAGAAACTTGTTTTGGGTGTGGCGAAGCTGGTCATCGAGTTGAAAATTGTCCTAATCGACGAGCAGTCAATTAATTTCAATCCGATTTCAATTCTATTTCAATCCATTTGCAATCCGATTTCAATCCGATTTCAATCCGATTTCAATCCGATTTCAATCCAATTTCAATCCGTTTTCAACCCGATTTCAATCCGATTTCAATCCGATTTTAATCAAATTTTAATCCGATTTCAATTCGATTTTAATTCGATTTTAATTCAATTTCAATTCAATATTAATTCAATTTCAATTCAATTGTTTTTCGCTAACAGATTTTGTTATATTAATATTTTTATCTGTCATTTCTCACAACTAAAAGATTCTTTAATAGTCGTCTTATAAAATTATATGACGTAGTTCAATTAATTCAATTCCATTTCAATTCAATTTCAGTTCAATTTCAATTTGATTTCAATCCGATTTTAATCCGATTTCAATCCGATTTTAATTCGATTTCAATCCGATTTCAATCTGATTTCAATCCGATTTCAACCGATTTCAATCCGATTTCAATTCAATTTCAAACCAATTTTAATGCGATTTCAATCCGATTTCAATCTGATTTCAATCCGATTTTAATCCGCTTTCAATCCGACTTCAATTCGATTTCAAACCAATTTTAATGCAATTTCAATCCGATTTTAATCCCATTTCGATCCGATTTCAATCCGATTTCAATCCAGTTTTAATCCAATTTTAATCCGATTTCAATCCAATTTCAATCCGAATTTAAGTCGATTTCAAACCGATTCCAATCCGATTTCAATCCGATTTTAATTTGATTTAATTCTGATTTTAATCCCATTTCGATCCGATTTCAATCCAATTTTAATCCAATTTTAATCCGATTTCAATCCAATTTCAATCTGATTTCAATCCGATTTTAATCCAATTTTAAACTGATTTCAATCCCAATTTCAATCCGATTTCAATCCCAATTTCAATCCGATTTCAATCCCAATTTCAATCCGATTTCAATCCGATTTCAATCCAATTTCAATTTGATTTTAATTCGATTTTAATCCGATTTCAATTTGATTTCAATTCAATATTAATTCAATTTCAATTCAATTGTTTTTCGCTAACAGATTTTGTTATATTAATATTTTTATCTGTCATTTCTCACTACTAAAAGATTCTTTAATAGTCGTCTTATAAAATTATATGACGTAGTTCAATTAATTCAATTCCATTCCAATTCAATTTCAGTTCAATTTCAATTTGATTTCAATCCGATTTTAATCCGATTTCAATCCGATTTCAATTCGATTTCAATCCGATTTTAATCCGATTTCAACCTGATTTCAATCCGAATTAAAACCGATTTCAATTCGATTTCAATCTGATTTTAGTCCAATTTCAATCCGATTTTACACCGATTTCAATCCAATAATATTCCAATTTTAAACTGATTTCAATCCGATTTTAATCCAATTACAATCCGTTTTTAATCCGAATTTAAGTCGATTTCAAACCGATTCCAATCCGATTTCAATCCGATTTTAATTTGATTTAATTCCGATTTCAATTTGATTTCAATCCGATTTCAATCTGATTTCAATCCGATTTCAATTCGATTTCAATCCGATTTCAATCCGTTTTTAATCCGATTTCAATTTGATTTCAATCCGAATTAAAACCGATTTCAATTCCAATATAAATCCGATTTCAATCCAATTTCAATCCAATTTCAATCCAATTTAAATCCAATTTTAATCCGATTTCAATCCGATTTCAATCACAATTACAATCCGATTTCAACCCGATTTCAATTTGATTTCAATCCGATTTCAATCTGATTTCAATCCGATTTCAAACCAATTTTAATGCGATTTCAATCCGATTTTAATCCAATTTCGATCCGATTTCAATCCAATTTTAATCCAATTTCGATCCGATTTCAATCCAATTGCAATCCAATTTTAATCCGATTTTAATCCAATTTCAATCCGTTTTCAATTCGATTTCAATCCGATTTCAATGCGATTTTAATCCGATTTCAATCCGATTTTAATCCGATTTTAATCCGATTTCAAACTGATTTCAATCCCAATTTCAATCCGATTTTAATCCCAATTTCAATCCGATATCAATCCAATTTCAATTCGATTTTAATTCGATTTTAATCCGATTTCAATTTGATTTCAATTCAATATTAATTCAATTTCAATTCAATTGTTTTCGCTAACAGATTTTGTTATATTAATATTTTTATCTGTCATTTCTCACAACTAAAAGATTCTTTAATAATAATAATAATAATAATAATTTTATTTACAGGAAATATCCCAAAAAAAAAAAAAAAAAACAGATATGTATAAATGAATGAATGTGTACAATTTTAAATAAAAAGTATGTCGTAATATGTAGTAATAGTCGTCTTATAAAATTATATGACGTAGATCAATTAATTCAATTCCATTTCAATTCAATTTCAGTTCAATTTCAATTTGATTT
Source organism: Abscondita cerata (assembly GCA_030710515.1). NCBI lineage: Eukaryota > Metazoa > Arthropoda > Insecta > Coleoptera > Lampyridae > Abscondita > Abscondita cerata. The sequence continues at coordinate 208,474 of JALBCR010003424.1, read as the reverse complement.
CAATCCGATTTTAATCCGATTTCAATCCGATTTTAATTCGATTTCATTCCGATTTCAATCCGATTTTAATCCGATTTCAATCCGATTTTAATTCGATTTTATTCCGATTTCAATCTGATTTCAATCCGATTTCAATTCGATTTCAATCCGATTTCAATTCGATTTCAATCCGATTTTAATCCGATTTCAATCTGATTTCAATCGAATTAAAACCAATTTCAATTTGATTTCAATTCCAATTTCAATCTGATTTCAATTCGATTTCAATTTGATTTTAGTCCAATTTCAATCCGATTTTAATCCGATTTCAATCCAATATTAATCAATTTTAAACTGATTTCAATCCGATTTTAATCCAATTACAATCCGATTTCAATCCGATTTTAATTCGATTTAATTCCGATTTCAATTTGATTTTATTCCGATTTCAATCTGATTTCAATCCGATTTCAATCTGACTTCAATCCGATTTCAATCCGATTTCAATTCGATTTCAATCCGATTTCAATCAGATTTCAATCCGATTTCAATCCGTTTTTAATCCGATTTTAATTTGATTTCAATCCGAATTAAGACCGATTTTAATTCCAATATAAATCCGATTTCAATCCAATTTCAATCCAATTTAAATCCAATTTTAATCCAATTTCAATCCGATTTCAATCACAATTACAATCCGATTTCAACCCGATTTCAATTTGATTTCAATCCGATTTCAATCCGATTTCAATCCGATTTCAATCTGCTTTCAATCCGATTTTAATCCAATTTCGATCCGATTTCAATCCAATTTTAATCCAATTTTAATCCGATTTCAATCCAATTTCAATCCGATTTCAATCCGTTTTCAATTCGATTTCAATCCGATTTCAATGCGATTTCAATCCTATTTCAACCCGATTTCAATTTGATTTAAATCCGATTTCAATCTGATTTCAATCCGATTTCAATCCGCTTTCAATCCGACTTCAATTTGATTAACATCAATGTTAATGCGATTTCAATCGATTTTTATCCCATTTCGATCCGATTTCAATCCAATTTTAATCCAATTTTAATCCGATTTTAATCCAATTTCAATCCGATTTCAATCCGATTTCAATTCGATTTCATTACGATTTCAATCTGATTTCAATCCGATTTCAATCCGATTTCAATACGATTTCAATCCGATTTCAATCCAATTTTAATCTAATTTCAATCCAATTTCAAACTGATTTCAATCCGATTTCAATCCAATTTCAATCCGATTTCAATCCAATTTCAATTGGATTTCAATCTGATTTTAGTCCAATTTCAATTTGATTTTAATCTGATTTCAATCCAATGTTAACCCAATTTTTAACTGGTTTCAATCCGATTTTAATCCAATTTCAATCCGCCCATCGATTGGCATTTTACAGGTATCAATAATTTTAGACTTAGAATACTTGGTACATTTACTACTGATATTGATTTTAATGATTTCATTGTTACAGCTAAATTGTATGTTGTGCCTGATGACACTATGAATTTTAATTGTGTTTTAGGGAGAGGTGTAATATGTAACTCTCGATTGGAGTTTAGTTTTGCCTCGAAGGTAACGATTAAGAGAGTAACTTCTGACGAGATAATTAAAGATGAACCTTTTGATAGAGAAATTATGCACATTGACGTAGCTGGTGGTGAGTGTGATTCGAGGGATAATCTCCACATTGGTGAGGAAATTGACTTTGAATCTCGTAACAACTTGTGTAATGTTTTTAATTCATTTTATCGAGATGCCAAAAGACCTAAAGAGCCCTTAGTTAAATATGAGATGAATATAGCGCTAAAACGTGAGCAACCTTTTTACTTCAATCCGCGTAGAATATCGTATTCTGAAAAGCTTCAGGTTCAAAAGATAATCGATAATTTTTTGAATGAACACATAATTAGACCGAGTTGTTCCGAATACTGCAGTCCTATTGTCCTTGTTAAGAAAAAAATTGAGAAACTCGCATGTGCGTCGATTTTCGTGAGTTGAACAAATTAATTGTAAAGGATAGATTTCCTTTGCCGCTAATTTATGACCAGATAGATGCATTAAACGGAAAAAGATTGTTTATCTCATTAGATCTTCGCAATGGTTTTCACCATGTCTACGTATTTGTACGGCGCCCCAAAATTTTGCTAGAAATGTAAGTTTAATTTTTAGTGACCTTTTACGCGACGGTAAGATACTGATTTATTTTGATGATTTGTTAATTGCGACAGAAAGTATTGAACAGCACCTTGAAATTTTAAAGAGTGTATTAATTCGAATGGTTGATTACTTGTTAGACCTCCGATTGGATAAATGTAGTTTTTTGAAGTCTAGTATTATTTACCTAGGGTATTTAGTTATTCTGATGGTATTAGGCCAAGTCCTAAAACTGTAGAAGCAATTACAGTCTATCCCGTTCCAAGGAACCCGCACGAAGTTCATAGGTTTTTAGGATTGACGTCGTATTTCAGGAGATTTATAAGAAACTTCGGGGAAATGTCGAAACCTTTGTACGCGTTGATAAAAAAGGACGTTATATTTAAGTTGGGTGACATTGAACTAGATTGTTTTGAACGGTTAAAGAACACATTGTCTCAGTTTCCATTATTATGTATTTATTCGCCGTCATTGGAGACTGAATTGCATTGCGACACACATTTTACTTATGTTCATTGCTCCACGAGTGTTTAAAAGACCAACCGCCGTCTTGTACAGTTGTATACCGCACTTAAGTATACACCTCTGATGAGCTCATAATAAGAGCGAAATGCTGCATCAGGTGTTCTTTCGTTGCGTGTTATGCTTCTGTACAAGTTTTACTTGACTTTATCGACACACGTGTGTTTCAAGCATTAAAGCTGTCGCTTAGATAGCGCTATGCACTTTAAACGCACACATGTCGTTACAATTAACTGTTGGGATTTTTCTTAGTTTATACTATTCATACGTGTCAATGTTTTACACGAGATGTTGTATGACACACATTTTACTTATGTTCATTGCTCCACGAGTGTTTAAAAGACCAACCGCCGTCTTGTACAGTTGTATACCGCACTTAAGTATACACCTCTGATGAGCTCATAATAAGAGCAAAATGCTGCATCAGGTGTTCTTTCATTGCGTGTTATGCTTCTGTACAAGTTTTACTTGGGTTTATCGACACACGTGTGTTTCAAGCATTAAAGCTGTCGCTTAGATAGCGCTATGCACTTTAAACGCACACATGTCGTTACAATTAACTGTTGGCATTTTTCTTAGTTTATACTATTCATACGTGTCGATGTTTTACACGAGATGTCGTACGACACACATTTTACTTAACAATGAATCAAGTTCCTTGGTGACATATTTTCTAAATCTGTATTTTCAGTGGAAGGCTGATTACTTTATAGAATTTGTTTGTTGTTGTCAGCTATTTTGCTGATTTTTTCCAGATTGATTTCATCTCAATATTGAAAATTAGGAGGAACTACTGCTGGGATAGGTAGTAATCCAATGTAAACTTTTGCTGAACTACCCTATACATAGGCACGTCTATTTGCAGGTACAACAATCACTAGGAAATTTGTATACAAAGATCTGTAAACGCCTAAACCACAAAGAAACATACCTATAATATTCTTTGCCTAAATGAATAAATAATTAGTTCAGCATCAATAATGGCAGACACCTCAATAGCATGTCAAATTTGCTTTAAAAAAATAGAAGCGTTACCACATTCCCTATTCTACGATTCAATCCTACACCTTAAGATGTTGACCTTTCCAATAAAAGAAGTAAGTATCAGTATCCTACTGTACTGAATGATTATATAGACTTTAATTTGATTGTAGGAACTGAGCATTGATGAAAACCTACCTGCATGCAACGAATGTAAGCTAAAAATTGATGAAGAACACCAAGCATTAATGCAAAACGAAAACATTTTAGAAAATGTAAAACTTTCACAATCATTTTTGACAAACTCTTCACTTATTAATGAAGAAAAAGCTACGATTAAAAATGAAAATGAAGACATCGTTAAAGAAGAATGTATTTTATTTAACACAGACATATCGGAGTGCGTGGAAGAATTTACAGCATCAGATATGTTGTACTACTGCTACCAATGTAATTATGCTACAAACAATAAGCAAATATTAACTAATCACATATTTACTCATCTGTTTAAATGCAATCGGTGTAGTTATATTACATTTGATAATTCCTCATTATGGAGCCACGAAGAGGTACACTTTAATGTTAGATCAGAAGCAAATATAATTGAATCTTACGAGTGCGGGTTTAAACCTAAAAGTAGGTCGACCTCGGAGTTTCATGCGTTACCCTATACGAAACTGTTAAATACCAACAAATCAAAAACTTCGAGAAGGCGTTTGTATAAACACTTTGAAGAAAGTCTGTTCAGCTGTGATTTGTGCGACTACAAGTGTCACAACAAAGATAATTTGATTCAGCACAATAAAACTCACTCTCGAGATAAACCGTTTAAGTGCAATATTTGTGTTTATCGCAGTTATCGATCAGGAAGCTTGAAAATCCACATGTACAAACACTCTGGAGGGAAGCCGTTTCGCTGTGATAAGTGCGACTACAGGTGTTATATGAAAAATGATTTGAGTCGGCACAATAGAACACACACTCTAGAAAAACCGTTTAAGTGCAATATTTGTGTTTATCGCAGTAATCGACCACAAAGTTTGAAAATACACATGTACAAACACTCTGGAGAGAAGCCCTTCCGCTGTGATAAGTGCGACTACAGGTGTTACACAAAAAGTGCTTTGACTCTACACAACAAAACGCACACTCAAGAAAAACTGTTTAAGTGTAATGTTTGTGATTTTTGCAGTGCGCATGCGGGAAACTTAAAAACCCACATGTACAAACACTCTGGAGAGAAGCCCTTCTGCTGTGATAAGTGTGACTACAGGTGTTCCAAAAAAAGTAATTTGATTCAACACAATAGAACGCACGCTCAAGAAAAACTGTTTAAGTGCAATATTTGTGTTTATCGCAGTAATCTACCACAAAGTTTGAAAATCCACATGTACAAACACTCTGGAGAGAAGCCCTTCCACTGTGATAAGTGCGACTACAGGTGTTACACAAAAAGTGCTTTGACTCTACACAACAAAACGCACACTCAAGAAAAACTGTTTAAATGTAATGTTTGTGATTTTTGCAGTAGACATGCGGGAAACTTAAAGACCCACATGTACAAACACTCTGGAGAGAAGCCCTTCTGCTGTGATAAGTGTGACTACAGGTGTTACAAAAAAAGTATTTTGATTCAACACAATAGAACGCACAGTCAAGAAAAACTGTTTAAGTGTAATGTTTGTAATTTTTGCAGTAGCCATGCTGGAAACTTAAAAACCCACATGTACAAACACTCTGGAGAGAAGCCGTTCCACTGTGATAAGTGTGACTACAGGTGTTACAAAAAAAGTATTTTGATTCAACATAATAGAACGCACACTCAAGAAAAACCGTTTAAGTGTAATGTTTGTGATTATTGCAGTAGTCAATCAGGAAGTTTGAAAATCCACATGTATAAACATTCAGGAGAGTGGCCTTTTAACTGTGATAAGTGCGACTTCAGGTGTTACAAAAAACGTGCTTTGATTCGACACATTAGAATACATACTCAAAAAAAATCGTTTGAGTATTTATAATTTGTCGATTAGAAAACTTGTAAACTGGCATGTACCAACACTCTGGAGAGAATCATTTTACTTGTGATAAGTGCGACTCTCGGATGTCGTTAGAAAAGCTCTATGTCTATGTGATTGTGTTAAGTATACGAAAATTGTTATTTACAATAACTGATGAAGCTTTATAGCGAAACGTCTTAATTAAAACAATTAAAAAAAATCTTAGTTGTTTTGTTTTCAAACAGTCTGTGTGACTGGAAAATTAACAAACAACAGATGTAAAACCAAAATCAATTTATTATATCTAATTGTTCATATTTCATACACTGGGTTTATTTATCATACCCGAGACTAAATACGTATCATTACGAATTGTAAAACGTCTTGCCAGGAAAGAAATGTGTTATAAATCCGGAATATATGAAATAAATTGAAAAGACTAACGAAGTATATATAGAGCAAACCAAGAGACCTATTAAAACTCGTTTTAAAGAGCACTTAGCTCATGTCAAATATCCCACAGATAGGTTCAGTGTTGCCATGCATATACTTGAAAATGGCCATAGAGTAGGCGACATTGAATTAATTGAGAAGGTAGATAATAAAAACGAACTTGATTCTTGTGAATGTTTGGACGATTTTAAAAACAGAAATTTGCTTATGAATTATGATGATAACGGTCCATTAGGATTTTCGGAATTATTCAATGAAATTTTTGGTGCAGTTTCTTAGTGTTTTCCCGTTTGTTAAAATAGACGCTGCAGTTTAGTGTTCCATTCCTTTCATCTTTAATCGTTTTAAAAATCTGAAAAGACGTGAATGTTAATTTGCTTTATTCTTTTTCCGTTTGGTTGTCTAGATTTATTTATGAAATAATCCGTTTCCCCAGATTTTTCTATAATTGTTCTAATTCTGCCAGATTTTCTTCATGTCGTAGACACATTTTCGTTTGTTGCATAATACTCAGCTCCAAGCAAACAAGACATCATCGGCCGTCAGAAGGGCAATTGCCGGTATTAATGGTTAGTTGCTAGCAACGGGCCGCTGTAAAATATTAGTCAGGAAAACTACATGAAAAGTTATTTGTTGAGCCATAATAGGACCATTAACGGCTAAAATACTGTAACGTTACAAATAAATTCATATGAATAATTTACATCTTAATTATAATGCGTTTAATTAACCAATAAGTACATTTATAGAATAAATATGTTGTAAAAGTATCATTAATTTTCAGCCCACTAATTGTTAATTCATCGCAGTTGGTGCTGTTTAAGACGATTGGTATTCCACTTAAATCAACATTCTTTTGTTCTATCCTTGTTTGCATTTCGTGATATGTACGATGATATTTTCGAAGGCAAGGAGCGAAGATGTTTGATGTGCCTACTGCTTACAATTTTCGAATTAGTACTACTTTCTCTTGAACTCCAGGCCGTCAGGTTACTCGCTTTTGTTTATTGTGACGTCAATCGTAAGAGTCTTAAGATTCCCGCTCATCGTTGAAGAATTTTGTGTTTTTCTTGGTGTTTTTAAAGTTAAATTTGGTATTCTGTTGATTTTACGTGTTGGTTTGTTGTTTTGTGGTTGTATATTTGTAAAAATTAGTTTGTGTTGTATTGGGTTAGTGTGTGATGTGTAGGTTAGGACATTTTTTCATAATTATGAAGTTGTCGTATTAAGTTGTCTTCCGTTTGTTAGAATTGAATGAGAATAAAGAAACGCTTCAGCTTATTTCATCGTTCGTTTTTATTCATCTTAATTCTTCAGCGGTCATCCCGTACAGTTTCAGAAGTGGGATATAAAGAATATTTGTATTTCGACGAAATAGTAATGGGGAACAAAGATCCGAATGATTCATCAACATCGGCGACCTAACCGTCATACTTCAGCGTGGATGAGTTAATTACAACTACGGTACGAGCATTACTCCTTCAGCAAGAAATAACATCGGCTTCGGCAGCAGCATCTCCGACAGAGGAAGCATTTCGTAATCGCTTCAGTAACAAAGAGCTTGCCGCTTTACTTCCAGAGGTTACGGGTGTGTCGGATGATGTGCACTTATTTTTAGAAAGGACTCGTACGTTAATGAAGACATACAATGTACCTGAACGCATTATGTCCATAATTGCTATTGACAAATTCAGCGGTGCAATTAAGAAGTGGTATTATTCGAAGAATGAATACATTAAATTGCCCTGGAGTGAACTCTAGAACGAGATTAGGCGAATGTTTACAGTTAAAGTAGATAGAGTAACATTAGTGCGTAACTTTGAAAGTCGAAAATGGAAAAAACATGAAACTTTTGCAAGTTATTTTCAAGACAAAGTTGTTTTAGGGAATAAGACTCACCTTCCCGAAAATGAAATGATAGATTATGTAATCGAAGGGTTCTTCAATCACAGGCACATATGCAAGAGGTAAAATTATTGTCCGACTTATTCAATTCAACTCAATATTTATTTTGTCTTAAAACATTTTTTCTATAACAAAAGATTCAGTTTTTCCCTTTACAATATCAAAAATAAATAAAAAACAACATAATATTTCATTAAATTATAATTTAACTAATTCCTGTTTCCTTCTTCAACCTTCCATCCCTCTCTAAACTTTCAGTATTTTTCTTTTCCTCTCCTCCATCCCTTTCCTCCTCTCCAACACTTCCCTCATCCATTGTTTTCCTTCCCCTTTCTCTCCTAGTAGTAACTTCCATTTCTTTTGCTCATGTCTTGTTTCCCTGCATCCCTCTTTTATATGTATTATATTTTCCCATTCATCCCCACACAACCTGCATAATCTCTCTTCATCAATCATCCAATATTTATTTTCATTTTCTTCATTACCCATTCTGAACCTTACAATCATTCTTATTTCATTCATTCCTTTTCCTTCTGTTATGTACCTTGGTGTCTTGTCTGTCATTATTTTTATGTATTTCTCGTTATATTTTCCTTCCTTTATTTTTGCTCTTCTTTCCTGCTTCTGAGTATCTTTATCTCTTGCAATTATTTCCTCTTCCATCTTTCTCCCCCTCTCTTAATCTCTTTATCTCTTCTCTCGCGTATCCCACTCTTTCATAGTATTTTCTTCTTTCTTCTTCCTCATATTTTACCTTCTGTGCCTCGATCTCTTTCCAAACTTCATAAAGTATTTCATTTTCCTTCCTACTTCCCATTTTTCTTCATACCTTACTGCAATTCTTCCTGCTTGTATCCTTATTTTTCTATTTCTAGCTTTTCTTCCACTATATACCCCGGTGTCTCTTTCTCTAGTCCTAACGTCCACCTCCAGTATTTCTCCTGTATCTTCTCCAGCTCTTGCCATTCCCTCCAACCCCAAATCTCCGCTCCATACAGTACCACACTTCTTACCAACTTTTCAAACATCCATCTCCTTTTCTCTATATCTTTACCAAATATCCTTTCCCCTAACCCCCATACTTGTCCTACTATTCCATTTCCTTTCATTTTCATCTCTTTTATATGGTCTCCATCTTTGTTATCATATCTGATGTTGTAACCTAAGTATCTATACTTATCTACTCTCTCTACCTCCTCCTCCCCCAACCACCATTTTACCTCCTTTCGTCTTCCTTTTCTTTTTTAAATTCCATAATTTTTGTTTTCCCGACATTTGCTGCTAGTTTTTATTTTCTAGGTATTTCTTCATAAATTTAACTACTCCTCGCATCTCTTCTTCATTTCTCGCTATTGCCACAATGTCATCCGCATAAGCTAAAACCCATATCTTTTTCCTTCCTACTACTATTCCTCCTACTTGATTTTTTCCATTTCCTCCTCAAGATCACTAATGTATATCGAGAATAAGATTGGGCTTAGCGGACATCCCTGTTTTAGTCCTTTTCCGTCCTAAATTCTCTACCTAGCTTCCTCCCTACCCTCGTTCTACACCTTGTTTCTTCGTATATTTCCTCTATTGCATTTTTTTTATCTCTGTTTATTCCTACCTCCTCCATCCTTTTCCATAATCCCCTCTTTCCACATTATCAAATGCCGCTTTAATGTCTAAAATATTGCGTACATCTTTCCTCCTTTCTTTGCTAACTCTTTATTAATTATGTGCTTTAATATGTATATATTGTCTATCGTTCCTCTTCCTTTCCTAAATCCTGTTTGCCAATCCGGTATTACATTCTTTTCTATAGTTGTTCGCTTTCTTCCTATCTCCTCCCTTGTAAATTGGGCATATTATTGCCTCTCTCCATTTTTCTGGAAATCCTGCTCCTTTCCATATTCTCTCGAATACTTCTCTTACTTTTTCTCTCATTCCTTTTCCGATGCACCTCCATTGTTCTCCTTGTATTCCATCCGTCCCTTCTGCTTTTCCTTTATTCCTTTATTTATTGCTCTCTCCATTTCTTCTTTTCCTATTCCACCCTCTCTGTGTCTTATCTTTTTTTTCCAACTTCTTCATTTCTTGCTGTTTTTTACTCTCTCCTACTAACTTCTTACAGTGTTCTTCCCATTTTTCCCATCTATATTTGCTTCCATCTTTCCTCCTTTTTTCCTCTTTTTATTAATGAATTCCCATACCTGTCCTTCATTTTTAATTTTTCTAATCTTTATCTCGGTTTGTTTTTATGTTCCTCTTTATTTTTACACTATTCCCTTAAAATTTTCTTTTAACCTTTTGTATTCATCTATCTCTATCTTTCCTTTTTCCATTTCTTTCTTCCTTTTCTTAATTCTTTTTTCCCCTTCTCGCATTCTTCGTTCCACCGATCTTTTCTTTTCCCTAATTCTTGTTTTCTTAATCTATACTTTATCTTCTCTGTTGTCAATTCCATCCTGACTGTAATTCTCTTCCTCCATCTCTCCTTTAGTATTTACATCCTCTTCCATTTCCTTTTTATATCTTTTTATACTCTCTTCAGTCCATACTTTCTTTTCTCTCCATACCTCTTCTTGTTCTTGTACCTCTTTCTCTCCCTCTTCCATCATGACTACTTCTAGCTGCTGATGGTCCGATTCTATCTCCTCTCCTATTCTTAGTGTTTCTATGACCTCCTTACTTTTTTCGTTTATAATCACATAATCTATTACTGACTGGCCTCTTTCTCCCACATATGTAAATTCCCCTTTTCTTTCTTCTTCCAAATTTCCGTTCATTATTGTCCAACCTCTCTCTTCACATAGTTCTATTAAAATTTTTCCTTTTCCGTTTATTTTCTTATCCATTGATATCCTATTTCTTATCTCTTCATTTACCATTATTCCTTCCTCCTCACCTATCCTAGCATTCAAATCTCCTCCTATAATCAACTTGCCTTCATCCCTTTCTTCTATTGCCTTTTCTATATTTGCTTTTGTTGTGTCCATTTTCTTTCCATATATCGTAAAAATATTATACTTTTCCTCTTTTTTGGTCTTTACTCTAATTTTAATCATCCCCTCTACATTTTCTTCTTCTATTTCCTTTTCTATTTCCCATTCTTTTCTTACCCCCACTATTAGTTCTCCTTTCGCCCCTCCTTTCCTCTCTTTTCTTTTTGCATACTGAATTTCCCATACATATTCTTTCTGCATCTTATCTTTCCATGTACTCCATTCTTTTCCTCCATCCAAGTTTCTACTAAACCTACCATTTTAAAACCCTTAATATAGTTCCAAAAATCTACACCTTTGTTTTTTATTCCCGGAATGTTCCAAAATAAGATCTTATTTTTCTCTTTATTTTTTTTTTTTAATGAAATTGTATATACAAAATTGTTTGAAGTGCCTTGAGTTCTCACCAATAAGTGGTAAGGCTGAAGGTTGTTTGCATAGTATTCCAAAAAGAAAACTTCCTTTCTATTGTTTGCACATTGATCACTTTGGTCCTTTAGAGAAAACTAAGCATGCAGTTACAAGTATATTCTTTCTACTATTGATGGTTTTACTTAGTTTATTAAGCTTTTTCCTTGTAAAAGCACAGGAACCGACGAAGTTGTAAAACATTTGAAAACGTATTTTCGCATTTATAGTAGACCTAAAAAACTTATTTCGGATAGAGGAACTTGTTTTACTTCCGTGAGATTTAAAGAGTTCATGCATTCTGAATTCATCGAACAATAACTCCTATGATATCGAAGTTAGTAAATGATGTTTCTGAATGGGACGAAATTTTAGAAATTGTGGAATTTTCGGTAAATAATACAGTTTCTCAGTCAACGGGAGAAACTCCTTCTATGCAATTATTTGGAGTCAATCAATCCGGTAAAGTACGTGACAGTGTGAGAGAAATTTTAGATATTTTTAATGATTATGATCGAAATTTGGTTGAGGTTAGAGAAAAAGCTTTTGAGAATATTCAACGGTCTCAAGAATATAATGAATCTAAATATAATAGTAAACGCAAGGCGCCAAAACAATATAATTTAGGAGACAAAATGTAGACACCACTGCTGGTATTAACAAAAAGTTAATCCCTAAGTTCAGAGGTCCATACGAAGTGAAAAAAGTATTTTTAAATGATAGATACGTCGTTTCCGACATTGAAGGATATCAATTGAGTCAGGTTCCTTATTGTAGTGTAGTAGGTCCTGATCAAATGAAATCCTGGCCAGATGATTAATTTGAATTTTTAATGTTTTGTAAATGTAAGATTTCCAACATGTTTCCATTTATTCTTTATATTGTATTAAGAGATTTTATTTGTTAATAGTTTAGTGAGTCCGAGGACGGACTAATGGTAGGATGGCCGAACTGTAAGGTATATTTTTAAATTTACCGTCTAAGCGTTATGTTGGTAACAACCTGAAGTTAGTTATAAGAAATAAAGCATATAGTTAAGTTGGTAAGAGATGAAGTTTGTCGTTTTAAGTTGTCTTCCGTTTGTTAGAATTGAATGAGAATATTATTTCATCGTTTGTTTTTATTCATCTTAATTCTTTAGTGGTCATCCCGTACACCTAAGTTCATTATAGAAAAAATACCTCAAAGTGATTTAGTTGTTTCCAAAAACACTCGTGTTAGTATGAAACATTTTCGAGATGAAATTGTAATAAGAAACCACGAAGTGATTAAAGATTATGGTTATTACATTTTATTCTCATTAATTGTCCACTAATAATTATTCTGAATGTTATAGGTTCCCTACTAACCTTTAAATAAGTCAATTAATTAAAATGTAATTACAGATACCTGTAATAACAAACGAAAATTAAATACTTATAATAAATAAATTTTAACCAATTTCTCGGTGTAAGTAGCCCCAAATTTAATAAAATTATATGCTACAAAGTTATAATTAACCATATCCGCAACATCTCAAGTTTTTAGACAGATTCTTCTATCGTTTAGTACCTCAAACGTACTACTCAACATGGTTAAAATATTTATGAAATAAAAGCATGTGACGAAAGCCGGGTTATGTTACTTACGACTCTTACTGTGACGCCACTATTTGAACCTGATGGCAGTTGTGACAATATTAAAAAATGAATCAAGTTGGGGAATTAAGGTGAGTTTTGTATGTCTTTTACATACATTTGAGGATAATTTGTAAATATACATACATACTGTATTTACGTTGTTGTTTAATGTAATCTTTATAATAATAATAATAATAATAATAATAATAATAATAATAATAATAATAATAATAATAATAATAATAATAATAATAATAATAATCCTTTATTGCCCAACAGGAAAATTAATCCCCAATTACAGGACAAATTAGAAATGTATCATAAAAAGAAATAAATAATAATTATAGTAATAGTACCTACAAATGTATTATATTAACAACAAACAAGACAAAATCGTTGTATTAAAAAATTAATAGTAATAAAATAATGCTAATGGTTAACAATGTCAAAAATAATACTAGAACGAAAACAATAATAAAAATGTGAAAGAATAAAAAAAAAAATTAACCCTTGTTTGACCAATTGCGTTAATAAATTCACAAAATAATAAAAAGAATAAATCAAAATCGTTAACAATTCTGTTGAAATTTCGCATCATCCTGTTTATAGGCGCATTAGCACCAACGTTTGTTCTAATAGTATTAAGATGAAAGGTGGGTTTGTTTCTGGTATACACTATAGGTACATGCCATTGTATGCATGATAATAAATGGGAACTGTCAATTAAATTCATGACCAGTCTACCAATAAACATTAAGTCAGATCTATTTCTTCTGGCAACGAGTGTATCAAGACTAAACTGGTTATTTAAAAAACTTTGATCGATTCCACGAAGTGGATAAATGGAGTGCACCTTTAAATACAAATATTTTGCAAAACGTCTCTGCACACTTTCAAGATGAGAAGATTGACAATTAAAGACAGGAGACCAAACAGAAGAGCAGTACTCAAGACGAGAACGTACTAACGAAAAGTATAAACTCCTAAGCGTAATGATACTAGTAAACTGCCGTGTATTACGTATTAGAAACCCAAGACATTTTAAAGATGTTCGAACAATAGAATTAATATTCACTGATTCCAATTTATCTAATGTAATACCATTGATTTTATAGGGAAATTGCAGTACATTATAACATTTTGAGAAAGACATTACATTACATTTAGAAATATTAAGTTCCAATCCATTCTTTACGCACCATGCAGATATATTAATCAAATCACTCTGCAATAAGCTGCAGTCCTGAGTGGTATCTATGCTTCTATAGAGTTTTATATCATCAGCGTATAAAAGATACTCGCTATTATTGATGCAGTTCGAGATGTCATTAATGTATACTAAAAACAACAGCGGCCCCAAGTTAGAACCTTGAGGATTAGTATTATTGTAAAAAAAGCTTGAGAAATAATTTTTGAAACCTTCTACTATTTCATGTGAAGACGTCAAGCTTGCATTTTAATAACTCATAGTATTCGGAACCTTTGATACGGATCCATGCTTGCTGCGTACATAATTCCAAAACCCTTTCGGATTAATAGCAAATTCAGTTTGAATTTTGTTTATATAGTTACAGTAATCACGGTTTATTATAGTTTTCACTTCACGCCTAATTATTGAAAACTTATTGTAATAATAAGGTGATCTAAACTTTTTATACAATCTGTAAAAACGATTCTTATCTTTAATTTTGCGTTTTAAACTAGAAGAAAACCAACACGGATAAACACCGGTAGAGGATTTTAAAGTTGGAACAAATTTATCAAGTAATAGGTATAGCTTATCGTAAAAAGCCCGACACATATCATTTACATCAATAAACTTATTATCATATAAGAAAGACCAATCAGTACAACCCAGCTCTTGATATAAATTCATAAAATCAGCTTTACGCAAGTTATAAAGTTTTGTACCATCGCTAAAAGGAAAATGTTTGATACTTTTTCCTGAAAATGATACAGTGATAGAAAGGGCAGCGTGATACGGATCAATTTCAACTAGTGGGAAAGATTCTTGTTCAACTTCAAAATTGAGATTTATTGTATTGTTCAATACAAGATCTAATAGCCTATCTGTACTATTTTGACATTGTTAATCTGGACTAAGTGTAGATAATTTATTGTATTATTTAATAACACGCTTTTGGTATCATTGGTAGACGCAACAAAGTCCGGTACATTAAAGTCTCCAACAATAATTACATTGTCCAACCATGACGTATATTCTTCAAGTAATTCAAAAAAATGGCGAAAATCATTTAAGGACAAATTAGGGGGAATGTAAGTTACGAAAATATTTACTACAACAAAGGATGAGAGAGAAAGTTTACAGCCTACTATATCGACTAAGGCAACTGAAGTAAACTGATCTAAATTCAAGGATGTAATATTTGTGTGTTTGGTGGCAATTAGTACTCCACCACCTTTGGAACGAGCAGTGACTGTAAAATCCCTATCTGATCGAAAAACTAAGTAATTATTCAAAGGAAAGAGTTCATTACTATCGACGTCATTATTTAACCAAGTTTCAGTCAAACAGATTACATCATAATGTGAATCAGATACGTTTAGAAAGAAAGTATCTAATTTAGACCGCAGACCCCTTACATTTTCATAGTACCATGTAAAATACGACGTATTTATATTACTTCCGACTTGAGGAGTCCGGATGTTAATTATTTCATCACAACTATTAAGGCACTCTAGTTTTTTGAACCCACAGTTATTGACATTCCAAATAAACTTTCTTTACTTTTCTCAAGGGTAAATTTGTAAGCGGTGCATTTATCCCGGTCCCAGGCCGCATGATTACTGTTACACGTGATGTTTTTTTTACTATTGAAATTTACACAATTTACACAATTATAGTCATATGAAGCAGCTTTACATTCTCTAACCATGTGAGATTTGGCACACAAAGGACATACTGGCTTACCCTTGTTAGGACAGCGAATAGTAGAGTGAGTCTAAACCAATTAGAATATGTCCAGCTTCTAGAAGTTTATTATACAATATTGCATCAGTACAAATAATTGCTTGAAAAACAGCTGCATTATTTTTAAGCGGGATGATTGACATCACATTGCACAATGTATCTTCGTTAAAAAATTCGGCATTCTGACATTTCATAAAATTTAAGAACGCATCAGGGTGAAGGCGTTCAGAAAGACCAACAATTCTTATTTTGATTTGGGTCGGCTTTAATTGATGTATGTTACACGATCCGGGTAGATTTTCTTCGGCAGCTTGTTGTAATTTTTTTGAGTGGTTTTCGTTAGAGCAGCTTACTACAATTCCACCATCTTTTATGGGTTTGACTTGCTTAATTTCTATACCTAAAGCCAAAAGGTCAACTTTTTTCAAAATTTTGCACTTGGTTTTAGCAGTTGATTGGTTTGCATTTACAGTTTCGTTTAATTTTTTAGTGATACTTTCAAGGGCATCATGCTTTAGTTGCGCAATAGAAGAGCATAAGTTATCCGTGATTTCTTTTTTTTAAAAGTATTGATGCTGTGATTTTAGAGTTCTCAGATTTTATAGTTGATGTAACGCGACTAGATTCAACAAGTAACCATTCTTTACATTGCCATATCAAACCAGGCACGGATTTCAAATAGTTGCTTAAGTCATACGGCAGGTTTACGCAATGGAAATGAAAATTTGCCAAAAAAATGTTGAAATATTAATAAATAGGTACTGTGAAAACTTATCGTAAGACTCAAAACCATCGATTCCGTTATAAATAATAAAACTGATAATAAGGTCTTTCTTATAATTATGATCCATTTTAAAATAGAAAATATGAGTAACAGTTTTCACAGTATGTAGGATAATAAATTTTAGGTGTATGCATTTCTATTATTTAACGTGTTAATAAAGTTTATGGTATCTTATAGGCACTTACGAAAAGGCACTTTTAAAATGAAAGAATTAGAAGACGTACAAAGTGTGGTCCAGAGTGCGCCGTCAGATTTAAATACACGAAAAGGGGAAAACCAAAACATTACGATGATTTCACTTCATCCGCTGAATCAGAAGTTGATTTACCAGTTGAAAATTTGAAAACAAAGCGCAGCAAAATACTAACTGATGTTGAAACTTTTAATAACAGCAGGAAATGTGTAATGTCAAATCGTGCAATTCTTAAACCGGTGCCTGAGGAACCTACTACTAGTCGAGGAACAACTGATGTTGATGTTGAACCACTTTAATGCCTTCCACACATTCGAATACACCAACTTCTTGGCAATCTTCTAGTTCATGTAATTGCAGAAGTAATGAGGGTAACACACTTTAATTTGAAACAATTTCACTAACTTTATTAAAAAAATTTATAACCACAATGAAGTTTATGTGCACCAACATAAAACTTATTAAACAATGTTTAACCATAAATAATAACGATTCAGATATTAATGAAAGAGAACTGGGAAAACCTTTCCATTTACTACTCAAGAGAAATTAGAAAAATTTAATGATGTTGTGACAGAAAAGGCTTCAGACCTGGTAATTAATAAATATTATTTTAAAATAATATCTATATTGTTCGTGTCGTTTTAGATATCTTATTTTCAACTCATTGGAGGGAAAGATGTTGTTGATACTACAAGACTAACTTTAGCAAAAATTGTCGAACAAAATTTGGCTTATAACTGGTGTGGCAAAAACAAGAAATAAGTTGCAAAATATTATCAACTTTAATCTAGGTAAGTATTTTTGTGTAGATTATAAATGCAGCAATAATTTATTTTACCGTTTGTAGGGGTAGTAAAAAAAAATAAATTCTGTAAAGATGCTACCCAACAACAAGTTAAAACAGTTATCAAGCGTAAGCAACTAAACAGAGACAGTGTAACCACACGTAATAAGATTCAATAAATTTTTTATTAACATTTAAATTAGTATTATTAATTGGTGCTAGTGAAACGGTGGGTCGACGCTGTAAAATGGTCGTAAGTAGACGTTGGTCCGGCTGGCGGCCGCAGTCTCCTATTGATGACGGCCCAATTCGGAATTCAATGACAGAAGCGCTGTTGGGACTAGCGGCATGCAGACGTACCACCACTGACTGGCCATAATTACATTGTTTGCTGAGAAACGACTTGACAAGATCTGGACTACCAAAGTCTGCTTTTTTTTTGATTGTCTTTAAATAAGATAAGTTCCATTTGTTACGGGTTTATTTGCAAAAGTAAAACGAATGTCGGAAGCCTTCTTAAAAACGTGTGTCGTGTGTAGCACTTTACGACGAAAGTTGAATTTGCCGCGCATGTTGCGATTTTTCCATTGGTGGATTGTTTAATTTACGAAAAGTTTCTAAAATCACGAGCGGACATTTTTCTACTTCCTTCTACTGGGTGATTGGCGTACTTCGTGAAGCTAAAATTTTACACATAAATTATTAATATGTGCTTCAATAATTCCAAGTTAAATTGGTGTATAAATGTAAACCCGACCACATTCGCCGTAAGTACTTCTTTTCCTTTTTGTTTCGTAGTTGTGTTAATTCTAATTACGACGTATGCTTTAGCACGTGCGTTACCTTATACTCTACTCGTGTATTACACTCTTGATAATTCCTGGGGCTGCTGGAATGGCTATTTAAGAATCCTTCGCTATATAACTTGACGACTACCAAGGTTTCGCCAATATTTAAGCTGCCAACGGCCGATGAACCCTACAAGCTGAAGGGTCGTTCACGCGGCATACTTGCTGCTTCGTGGGAACATATCTGCCTTCTGTTCTTTGTCGTATATTTCTCCTAAGGAAAATCCTAGGGCTACCTATCTTCTGAAGCTGTCAAATACTATCGCTAGCAAAAACCTTTCTTCTCGGAATTGCATACTACAGAATACAGCTAAGTTTACTGTTTAAGAAACCTATTCACTATTCATGCGTATGAAGCTCACGTACATGTGACATTAAACGGTTTGAATCCCTAGCATATAAGTAAATGTTTATTCCGCCACCGACGTTCGGTTTTGTTTTTAACTAGCTCCATAAGGCTTGAGCGCTTTAGATAAAGTCGGTGAAGCTAAAACAAAAGGTCTTTTGGTTTAGCGGAAGCTACTTACCGTGTTATTCCGAGTTTAAGTTAGTTTTAGGTCACCGTGTGTAAGTGAGGTGTGTACGTCGAGTTTACTTTGTAACCAATCCTTAATTGGAACGCTAACTTTAATTTAGGGTGTAACAAACAAAAGCTTAACTGAATTTCGACAAATTCATTGCGAGCTTTAATTAAATTGTTGTTGCTAACGCCCGTAATTCTATGCGACAGCCTCTCTCTTATTTCTGTCACATTCTCCTAGTACTGTAAGTTTTGTTTGCTATATTTAATTGTCGATTTATCTCTCTGATTTGTGTTCGTTTTAGCGTATTAGACCATTTAGTAAAACCTATTGAACTCCTGTTGGTCGGTTTTATTTCTTTCTATTACCCAGCAGGTGGCGCCTCGTTAGGCAGCAGTGCGCTACATCGAGCCAAATTGTCTTATTTTTCTCTATAGGTTGTACCGCTAGAGCCGTCGCTTTCTTTATTATTATTTGTGAACTACAACCGTTACACATTTATATGACGAACCTAAAAACTCTCATGCACGATTAATTATTCTACTTCACCACAAAACTATTCACCAAATATTGAAAATGTCGTCGTAAAGCAATAATAATCTTCGTATTTAACTAACCAATGATCAATATAATAAAACCGTTAAAATGTTGAAATATTACACCTATTATGTAATCAGACTATCTACCGTGTACATCTTAGAACCACGACAAATTAAACTTCTGTAAATTATGTAAATTTTGCCAGATAATTTTTATTGTGTCATAGACCCATTTATACCGGGTGACCCAATCAAACTACAAAGTTCGATTGCCCCGTTATTAAACAATATATCGACTTCTGGTTTTTTATTTAATAGGTATCCATTAGTTGCACTTTTTAAAAATACTCTTTCCATATAAAGGTGGTCCGAAACTAGGTAATTGGACCAAAGTTGAGTTTTTTTAAATAGAACATCCTGTATATCTACGTATATTTGAATTCTGTGTTGAAAAACAACTTAAGTTTGTATACATGATTAGGTGTCTAGCAGCAACTGTTATAACGTTAACCGACATTTATTGTGAAAAAAGTTCCATCTTTGACAAATCACGGCACTGACACCCTTTGTTATTTCTTTTCCATATTTTCGCAATTGGTCGCTTATTATAGTCAAAAATTCTGAAACCTGTTCCCTGCTGACGTTTTTTTTTTAATACTATACAGGGTGGTTGAATACACAAAATCATCTAATTTTTTTTAAATAGGGCACCCTTTATAGCAATGAGTCTTTCGAATGCGATTTCTAACGATATAGCACACTTGAGTACTAAGGTCGGAACTTTTTGAGGTATAAAAAAATGTGTTTTGTAATAGTTAACAAAAAAATGTTTATCTCGCAAATCAGTTGAGATTATAAAACACACTGCTGAAAATACAGGCTTACTCCTGATGTCCTACTGAAGGTTCCATTTTCTACCATATAGGCACACGCAATTTTCAAATATCACAATCAAAAATAATCAAAAAGTCAATTCTTTCAAATGGCACCTTCTGCTTTTCTTACGTCATTCGGGCGGAATTGGGTATATGAAATTTTTAATTTTCTATGGAATGATGTAAAAAAAAGCAGAAAGTGCCATTTAAAAAAATTGATTTTTTGATCATTTTTGATAGTGATATTGAAAATTGTCTGTGTCCATATGGGAACATTAGGAGTAAGCCTGAGTTTTTGAGCTAACTGCTTCATAAATTTAATTTTATAATTTCAACTGATTTCAACAAAAAGTCAATTCTTTCAAATGGCACCTTCTGCTTTTCTTACGTCATTCGGGCGGAATTGGGTATATGAACTTTTTAATTTTCTATGGAATGATGTAAAAAAGCAGAAAGTGCCATTTAAAAAAATTGATTTTTTGATCATTTTTGATAGTGATGTTTGAAAATTGTCTGTGTCCATATGGGGACACTAGGAGTAAGCCTGAGTTTTTGAGCTAACTGCTTCATAAATTTAATTTTATAATTTCAACTTATTTGCGAGATAAAATTTTTTCGTTAACTACCACAAAGACTATTTTTTTGAAAAAAAATGTCAAAAACAGTTAAGAATAAGATAACATAACTTAGCAGAAAGAATAAATCACAAAAACCATATCCATCCCATAAAAGTTATATTTTATGGGATGGATATGGTTTAATTCTTTGTGATTTATTCTTTCTGCTAAGTCGCACATCCATTTATGACATGGACATCCAATCCTTAAACAACATAACTTAGGTTATATAAACTCAGAATTATAAGAACAATCGGCCCATGTAAAAAGAATTATAAATTTGTACTTAAAATAAAAAAGTTGGTAGCAATTTGGCACACCCTGGAGTCTGAAAATATTTTAGGTAAAACGAACAAATTTCAAGTTTTTGATTTATATGCAAGTTAAAAAACTCTTAATGCACGCTCTACGCAAATCACCCTGTATACATGCACGTCTATTTGCAGGTAGAACAATCACTACGAAATTTGTATAAAAGGTTCTGTAAACGTCTTAACCACGAAACGTACCTATATTATTCTGTACCTAAACAAATAAATAATTAATGCAGCATCAATAATGGTAGACAACTCAATAGTATGTCAAATTTGTTTTAAAAAAATAGAAGCGTTACCACATTCCCAATGCTACGATTCAATCCTACACCTTCAGGTGTCGACCTTTCCCATAAAAGCAGTAAGTATTATATCCTACTGTACTGAATTATTATATAGACTTCAATTACATTATAGGAACTGAGCATTGATGAAAATCCATTTGCGTGCAACGAATGTAAGCTCAAAATTAATGAAGACTATCAAGTATTAATGCAAAACGAAAACACTTCTTCACTTGTCAATCTAGAAAACTATTCAGAAAAAATCAAAGAAGAGTTTGATGAAGTTGCGATTAAAAATGAAAATGAAGACATTGTGAAAGAAAAATATGTGTTATTCAACACAGACATATCGACGTGTGTGGAAGAATTTACAGCATCAGATATGTTATACTACTGCTACCAATGTAATTACGCTACAAACGTTAAAAAAATATTAATCAATCACATATTTACTCATCTATTTAAATGCAATCTGTGTAGTTATACTACATTTGATAATTTCTCATTGCAATGCCACGAAGAGGTACACTTTAATGTTACATCAGAAAAAATATAATTGAATCTCACGATTGCAGTTTTCAAACTAAAAATAGATTGACTTCAGAGTTTCATGTGTTACCCCATAAGAAACTGTTAAATTGCAACAACTCGAAAACTTCGAGAAGGTGTTTGTATAAACACTCTAAAGAAAGGCTGTTTAGCTGTGATATGTGCAACTACAAGTGTCACAACAACAGTAATTTGATTCAGCACAATAAAACTCACTCTCAAGATAAACCGTTTAAGTGCAATATTTGTGTTTATCGCAGTAATCGATCAGGAAGTTTGACAACCCATATGTATAAACACTCGGGAGAGAAGCCCTTCTGCTGTGATAAGTGCGACTACAGCTGTTACACAAAAAGTTCTTTGTCTGGTCACAATAGAAAACACACTCAAGAAAAACCATTTAAATGTAGTGTTTGTGATTTTTGCTGTAATCATAAAGCTAACTTGAAAACCCACTTGTATAAACACTCTGGAGAGAAGCCCTTCCGCTGCGATAAGTGCGACTACAGGTGTTGCTACAAAAGTTCTTTAATTCAGCACAATAGAGTACACACTCAAGAAAAGCCATTTAAGTGCAATATTTGTGAGCATGGCTATAATCGATTAGAACTCTTGAAAATCCATATGTATAAACATGCAGGAGAGCGACCTTTCAGCTGTAATAAGTGCGACTTCAGGTGTTACAGTAAAGGTGATTTGACTGTACACAATAGAAATCACACTAAAGAAAAACCGTTTAAATGTAATGTTTGTGGTTATTGCACTAATCGGTCAGGACGCTTGAAAATCCATATGTACAAACATTCAGGAGAACGGCCTTTCAGCTGTGACAAGTGCGACTACAGGTGTTACTTGAAATGTGATTTGATTCGGCATAATAAAATACACACAAAAATGTATAAGTGTAATTTTTGTGATTTTTACAGTAATGAAGCAGTACACTTAAAAACCCACATGTACAAACATTCAGGAGAACGACCTTTCAGCTGTGATAAGTGCGATTACAGGTGTTGCAGCAAGGTTGATTTGATTAAGCACAATAGAAAACACGCTAAAGAAAAACCATTTAAGTGTGATGTTTGTGATTATTGCTGTAGACAAGAAGGGAGGTTGAAAATCCATATGTACAAACATTCAGGAGAGTAGTTTCAGCTGTGATAAGTGCGACTACAAGTGTTACAAACAAGTGCTTTGATTCGGCAATAGAATACATTCTCCAGAAAAATCGTTTAAGTAATTATAATTTTTGTGAGTATTTCTGTAGTCGATTAGGAAACTGTTACATACAAGAAAATGAAAGAATAAATTTTAGTAATTAAACATTGACTTTAATTAGAATCAGGTGGTAACAATCGATTTTTCCGTATCTTCCCGGTTAGATCTTTATCGTCGAAGAGCGTCGCAGATTCAAATATGCTAAAGTGATATGAAAATTTATCGAAATTAATTAGTTGCCAATTTATTACTTTTACTATAATTGAATGATGTAGGGAAATCACTCTATGGACCTACTAAGTGTTCACATTTGGTTTATGCAATTGGTTACTACGTTGTTACTGCTGCGTAGTATTTTCGGTTTTTATTAAAACCGACTGTGTTTGTTTTTTTTTATTTTTGAAAGCTTTTTTGAAATTAGACTGTCCCTGGCCCAGTGGCGGCTCGTGGTCAATCATACTGGGAGGTCAAAAATTAATTTAAAAAATCGGCATAGTTAAAAAAATATAAATAACTCAAATGCACCGCAAAATTTTATACAATCTACAATTTTGTTCAAAATATAGCGATTTTTCAAACATTTTCATTAAAATCTCTAAGGGATTTTCTATAAGCATTGTCTAGCTGTGTACGAATATCAACATTTCCTACGGTTGCAAAATTTACCGAGCATTTCATGTGTTCTGCAGACGAAACATGTTTTTTATTTCCTCTTTTAAATGTTTTAAATCTCTGACACCGGATTTGGACTATAGCGAGTCTGACGAGTCTTTAGAAAATAATAAACAAAACAGTAAAATACATTTGATACTTCACAACCACATATCCAGTTAGCTAAATCGTACATTACCTTGCGAAAGTTTCGATGAACATCTTTATTTTTGTCTTTGCTAGTCTGTCGTAAACTTAGTTCTGGCAAAGGACGACCATTTGCCTTGAACTCAACTAATTTTGTAAAATTAAGTTTGTTAGCACTTTTTAGTTGTTTAATTTTCTGCACTACCGACATTTTCTATTATAGCGCATGCACACGCGAATCAAAAATAGTATTTTTACAAAACAATAGTGAAACATATCAATATAAATCCTTAAATTGATTTAAAATACGCGAAAATCGAATCAAAAATCGAGCGTAGTTGTACACCCTAGACGAAGTCAACGTAAACTGCGGGATCCGGCTCATGACCCAAAGTTGATTATTGTTTCGGACGTTCGCGTTTATTCGGGCGCTGCACGTTTTCGAGTTTTTCCGGGTAGATCTAATTCAATGAGGACAATTCGCACCGCCAGCCCAAGGTTGAAGAGGATGAATTACTAACGACGGCCGATAAATGTTAAGTTATTGTACTTGCGACTTAATTACCTATTTTAATAAAACACGTAATAATGAATATTTTTGTATATATTGTCAAAATTTTTGGGAGGTCATTGACCAAATGACCATATAGACAAGCCGCCACTGGTCCCTGCCCTGCGCAATGACTCATAATAAGTTAGCAGCCGCCTCTGCAAATTAAATTCCTCTCCTTCTAGCACATCCAGTGTTGTATGTCTCACGGGCCCGATGTCTGGTTGTTAATGAGCGCCACTGACTCCCTAGCAAAAGAATATGCCGTCGGTGGTGAATCGGAACGAACCGGAAGTTTAGTACGCTAATTTAATTAAAGACAATAACATGTAGCACAAAGAGATTCATTAGTTAATTGTTAAACGTGTATTTACCACAGTCTTCGTTATCATTAAGTACAAAATTTCCTTAAAGTGTATGCGCGACTAATCGGCAGGTAACCGGCTTGGTTAACACGATGAACTTAATTAATCTACGCGAACAGATACTACCAAAATGGCGGTACGTTTGAGAGTAAGCGCACAAAGCAGTGGTCGGAGCTGGCGTTATTTCGCGAACAAAAGTAATCAGGTTTAAATATTAACTTTAAGGGGGCAAACTTACGTGTTATTTTACTATAAGGCGTAACGTAATGGTTTACCTTCAAATTTATGCTTTTCAAGCTTTTATTAACATTACTGTTAATAATTAAGCTCGTAAAAGTTTGCAATTTGTTTAAAAAATAAACAAATAGTCGACGTTGTGAGTGACAAATTTCTTATTAGATTGGATTAGATCAGATGTTTATTTTGTTATTTACATTAAAACAAAAGAATTCGGTAATTAATTTTCTTTTTGTTTCTCCATCGATTGTCTTCTCTCTATTACTTCATTCATCCATTCGATCCCTTCCCCATTATCCCATAACAATATCCTTCTATCTCTTCCTTCCACTCTCAATTCATTGCATCCTTCTTTCGTGTGTTCCAAGTTCTCCCATCCATCTCCGTACAGCCTGCACAATCTATCCTCGTCCTTCTACCAATATTTATTTTCTCTTTCTTTATTTCCCACTCTAAATCTTGCAATCGCTCTTTTCTCTTTCAGTCCTTCCTTTCCTATTATGTAACGTGGTATCCCTTCTGTAATAATCTCACAATACTTTTCATTATATTTCCTTTCTTTTATTCTCGATCTTCTCTCTTGAATTTGCGTATCTTGATCTTTTCTCACTAACTTTGCTACCATACTTTTTCCGTCGCTCCTCTCTTCCCTTTTATAGAATAACCTTCTTTCTCTTTCACCATATTTTATTTTTTAAAATTCTATTTCTTTCCAACATTCTATTAATATTTCAATATATTTCCTCCTCTCCATCTTTTCCTCATACCTCACCCCTCTTCTTCCCGTTTCGGTTCTTATTTTTCTATTTTTGCTTCCTCTTGTACTATGTACCCTGGTGTTTCCCTTCCTAATTCCAACATCCACTTCCAGCACTACTCTTGCAGACCTTCTATTTCCACCCATTTCTTCCATCCCCACACCTCTGCTCCGTACATCATCACTTTTTTGACTATCCTCTCGAATAACCACCGTCTTTTTTCAAAATCTTTTCCGAAAGTTAGTGTCAATCAAGCGATAGGCTAATTTTAACATTTGTTTATTTTTGCATCCAGTTACCATCCTAACTGCTTTGAAATATATTAGTATCTTGATAATTGAAGATTCTTATTATCTCTCATATTACCAATTCTCCGACCTCCTCCAAGTTACCTTTAGGAAGCCCAACACAAGTGGCTGTCTAACGTTTTGTTTCCGGCATATATTTTACAGCCTGGCGCTCATTAATTTATTTTTTTCTGGTTACGTAGGGGGTGGTTGGGTAAAACAGGATGGTCTGGTAAAACAGGATACCCTGTTTTATTTCAAAACATGCAGTACGATCTATCGGATATGACCGTAAATGAAAACTATCGGTACCTACCGATGGCCAGCAAGTCATCTACCAACTCTAGTTTCACTCTAGACGAAGTAAGAGGTGGATGTGTCGAATTGTGAGGTTAAACTAAAATATTTAACAACTTTGCCGACAGGTATGTAAAGCAGTTACATAGTCGATTCTTCAATAATTATAGCCAACCTAACAGTTGGCAAGTATAAAATTTCTGAATCGCCTGCAGTAAAGTACGCAGAGGTTGTACAATAGCAAACAAACACTGAGAATCACCCGACAGCTGTTTCGTCCTTTGGGACTCATCGGGAGTGAGAGAACTCGAGTGTAAGTTCACTATTGTACAAACGCGCGCTGTCGACTATATGCCCTACTGAGGGATTACAATATTTAAATGATAAGTTTTTCGACATCTAGTGTCGACTCGTGAAAGCGTTCACGTACGAAAATGTTAGCAACTTTGCCGACAGGTATGTGAAGCAGTTACATAGTCGATTTTTCAATAATTATAGCCAACCTAACAGTTGGCAAGTATAAAATTTCTGAATCGCCTGCAGTAAAGTACGCAAGAGGTTGTACAATAGCAAACAAACACTGAGAATCACCCGAAAAACTTATCATTTAAATATTGTGATCCCTCCAGTAGGGCATATAGTCGACAGCGCGCGTTTGTACAATAGTGAACTTACACTCGAGTTCTCTCACTCCCGATGAGTCCCAAAAGGACGAAACAGCTGTCGGGTGATTCTCAGTGTTTGTTTGCTGTTGTACAACCTCTTGCGTACTTTACTGCAGGCGATTCGAAATTTTTATACTTGCCAACTGTTAGGTTGGCTATAATTATTGAAGAATCGACTATGTAACTGCTTTACATACCTGTCGGCAAAGTTGCTAACATTTTCGTACGTGAACGCTTTCACGAGTCGACACTAGATGTCGAAAAACTTATCATTAATAGTTATTTTCCTAACAAGTGTGGAAAGTAGTAAATATCGTGCGAGTGCTAGATAGCTTCACGAGTGCGAAGCACGAGTGAAGATAAGCACGAGCACTGATATTGTTACTTTCCAACGAGTTAGGAACACTATTTTTTAGACGACTGCTTACATTTTTGTGAATAAAGGTTTTAAATGCCAATGTAATCATGACGGTTTTGATTTGGAGAGAAAATAGAAAATGTAAATCTTATTTTGATTATAAAACAGAAAATAATCAGCTTTGCAAACCTTCAAACAGATGTGTTTGCTGGCTTGCATACCCAACTTACTCTTATAGTTTCCCCTGCAAGTACAACTGATCCATAGATAAACGCAGAGGTTTAGATAGGAAACTCATATGGATGTATTGGGAATCGAATTATAATGATTGTGGACTTTTTCCTGCAACTGTTGTATCATAACTTGTAAATCAATACCAAAATAAATGGACGTGAATCGCGCTAAATGCACCACATTCCCCTAGTTTACTTTGCAGCGTTTGGTATTTCTGATTGTGCTATTGTTTGCTGACCTGTTATTTGAGCGTTAAAATAGAAATCCGATTTTTATATTGTTGTTAATTGTTCATCGTTATTTGTTGCTGTTATTTGTTAATTGTTATTGTTTTTCGTTATTAGCTTATTACTGACACTTACTGATAGGTACGTACATTTTTCTAACATTTTATTGTGGAACACTATTGTAAACATTAATTGTAATATTATTATTGTTACAGT
This sequence comes from Abscondita cerata, assembly GCA_030710515.1. NCBI lineage: Eukaryota > Metazoa > Arthropoda > Insecta > Coleoptera > Lampyridae > Abscondita > Abscondita cerata. The sequence continues at coordinate 179,991 of JALBCR010003424.1, read as the reverse complement.
TGTAAAATTTACAGGATGCTGGGCCTGGACATATCGTTCTGAGACTGTCATAGTATTATTACCCGTCGACTTTTCTATTTCGATGCAGGAAGATGTAGAAACCACAGGTTCGGGAACTGTCGATGATGAAGGTCTTGCTAATGTTGACCCCGATGCTTCGTTGATAGATCTTACAATTGTATTGGCAACTTTATTGTATTTTGTACCGACTCATTAATGTATTCCTCAGCCACCGAAGTCGACTGCCATCCACCATGACGTTTGAGTGCGGTAATATCACCACCCGCATCGACTAATATGGTGGCTGAGGAACGCCGATAACAGTGGCCCGTGTAAGATTCAGGATTTTTGAGATTAAGGTAAGTTGCAATTAACTTAGGTGTACCCCCAATTTTATTTATTCCCACAGGTTGGATCGTGCACTTTCTATTTCGATAATTCAAGAAAAATCTGTTGTGGCTTAAATTGAATGGTCTTAGGGCAGCATATTTACAATAATATTCGTAAAATTCTCCAGTGACAGTAAATGTGCGTATCTTATGTGTTTTTGTATCTGGTATTTTAATAAGTACAGCTGAGTTCAAGTTTTCAATATTTTCCATTTTTAAATTAACTAATTCTTGTTTTCTACAAGCTCCGCTAATTCCTATTATCAAAATCACCTATAATAATAAAAATAATGTATGAATATAGAATACTGTTATTTATTTGTGGTGCCCACCTTTTGTAATAAATACAGATCATCCGGTGCTTCATTAATAAATTTTTTGATTTCATCTGGTGTTAAAGTGTTTGATTTTGTAGGTTTGTAACCCACGGACTTCCGTTTTAAAAAAGCTTTTAGTTTAGCATAATTGGCGATGTTTATATTTTTATTTATAGCTAGAGTCGTTCGCAACATTGAATATTGCGTCCACAGTGAATTTGGTGCAATTTTATCGGCCAGTTGTCCAAAGTATGCTAACACCGTGTTTTCAGAAAAAGAGGATATAACTCCTGCCTTCTTGCGCCAATCCATAAATCTCTCAAAAGCTTTCATGTATCTCTCTCTAGATTTTCGGGTAATAAACCAAATTCTGACTCTTTTGCCGCTTCTAAAACTGCTGGTGGGGTACATTGAACATCATCATCGCTACTTATCATTTTAATTATAATTCAAACAAACTGAACCTGACTGAATTTAATATTTAAAATGTCAAAGTATAAATACCTACTTGATTTTTGTAAAAAATGGGCCGTTGCTAGGGGTATCTAAGAAGTTAAAAGTTACTAATATGTTAAGAAATAACTAATATGTTAGGAAGTAACTAACACGTTATTTGAAATTTTCTCGTATAAGGTAGCGTTGCGATATAGTCAGTTTCTACAGCAGTCGTCTAAAAATATTTAACGTGCTTTTAAACGGTGATTTTTTAGTTTACAGACAAAATTAATTGAAGGTGAGTAGATTTATAGGATACTGTGTTTGTTTACTATAGTTATGTACAATAGGATCTAGGAATTTGTTTTGTTTGTTATTAAAATATAGTCACATGTTTTAGCAATCCACAGTTGGGTAAAACCGGACACTGTGTGGTTGGGTAAAACGGGAGGCATCCCGTTTTACCCAACTACATTGTCAATGTCTTTTCAGGCTAGAATTCCAATGGGAAAGTATACAAGAAAAACGCAAAGGCAGTCTTGGGATGAGAACAGTATGCGTCAGGCTGTTGAGGAGGTACTGGAGGGAAGAATGGGGTATCTCAAAGCTTCTAAAGAATATGGGTTCCTCGTACAACCATTGAAGCAAGGGTGAAGAAAATTAAACAGGGTGTTCTTAACAGAGAGGATTCAGCAAAAAAAAAGGACTAAGACGTGATAAACTTGTTTTTAGTCCTGCTCAGGAAAAGGAATTAGTGGAATATATTTTGTGTATGGAATCAGGCCTGTTTGGTTTAACTCTCAATGCATTAAGATGTTTGGCATTTGAATTAGCAGAACGCAACGGCTAGCCTAATAGATTTAATAAGAGCAAGAAAAAGGCTGGTAAAGCATCGCTGTATGCTTTTCTCAATCGGCATCCGACTATTAAACTTCGATCTCCTGAGCCAACCTCACTAGCTAGGGCAATTGGTTTCAATAGGCCTTCCGTAAACAAATTTTTCTCGCTGATTACTCAAACGATGGAGAAACACAAAATACCCCCTGAGCGTATTTATAACGTCGATGAAACAAGGATTATGACAGTACAAAAAAAACGGTCTAAATGTTTATCATTGCGTAGAAAGCGACAAGTTGGCTGCTTGTCTTCGGCTGAACGTGGAGTTCTGGTTACAGTGGAGATCTGCATGAGTGCTAGTGATGCATTCATGCCACCGTTGTTCGTTTTCCCAAGAGCTAGGGCAAAGCCAGAACTGTTAGATGATGCTCCCTCTGGTAGTACAGCTCATTACCAGGGTGGATGCAAACGGAAATATTTTTGAGTTGATTTCATAAATTCATTGCTTTTTCCAACCCTTCTAAAGAAAATCCAGTTCTCTTGCTTCTAGATGGCCATGCCACCCATACCAAGAATATAGAGCTAATTCATAGAACTAAGGATAACGGTGTTGTGTTACTGTGCTTTCCACCGTATACAACACACCGTCTACAACCACTAGACGTAAGTTTTATGTCACAACTCAGCTCATATTACAGTTCAGAGGTCCAAAAATGGATGCAACAACATCCAGACACGCCTATTACTATTTCACAAATAGGCAAACTTTTTGGAAATGCTTTTATGAAAACCGCTAGCGTCCAAACCGCAGTTAGCGGATTTAGAAAAGCGGAGATACATCCACTAAATACAGATCCCAGACTGGATGTTTGAACCGGCCGAGACTACAAATAGGCCCACTCAAGATGAAATAAATGATAACCAGTTACCAGAACCTAGAAACTCTCCACCTAGAACACCATTGAGAACACCACCGAGGACACCACCAAGGACACCACCAAGAAGTTTACCGAGATCACCACTGAGAAAACGACCAAGCACAACACCGATTCCTACAGAGCAGTTTTATGCAAATTCGACTCCTTCATGTTCCCATACCAAGCAGAATTTTGTTATAACGCCACAACAGTTTGTTCCAGTTCCTCATTCTGAACGAAAATTTAATCTAAATGATAGAAGAAGGGGTAAAACTGTAGTGTTAACATCGACACCATATAAAGAGGAACTAGAAGAATAAATTTCTAAAAGACTTCCTACAAAGAAGCCAAAATTAAACTTACGACTAGAAAAGATGTAACAGTAAATAACGCAAATAAGAAAGACAGTAGCAGTGCAAAAGAAACGAGCGTGAGAGACAAAAACAAAATTATACCAAGGGTAAAAAAAATATAAAAAGAAGGAAGTTGACAGAAAGTGATGGTTCAAGTTCAGAAGATGAATGCGAAGAAGCAGCCTGTATATTTTGCAGCGAATTTTATTCCAATTCTAAGGCAGAAGAAGGTTGGATAAGGTGTCAACATTGCAAACGCTGGGCCCATGAAGCTTTTGCGGGAGTGGGGGAAGACGAAGACGAAGTTTTTACCTGTGACTTCTGTCAGTAACATATTTAAATATTTTTTTGTTAACCTTTCCTTTTATATTATTAAGAATAATAATAACTTTTCTTTGTTTGCCATGTTGTGTCTTATTTGCTGGGGACTAAACGTTATGGAAACTATACAAGCTTAAGTATCCCGTTTTATCCACCTAGTCGGATAAAACGGGATACTACTACTTTTTTATTATACATTTTTTTTGTCGTGTGGCTTCTGTTTTTGCATATAAAATGATATTCATCCAAAGCCAATTAATAACTGAAATTGGAGCCAAAAATAGTCCCCAGCATTGCTTTATTCAAGAAGTTATGAGACCTAGAACAATAAGTATCCCGTTTTACCCAACTTTCCCCTAATTACTACACCCTCTCACTCTCCGACTGTAGGCAAAACTTTTTTAACTATCTACCTAAACGTAACTACACTTTTTCATCTTTGTGATAATTGATTTCTCCACTTTTACTGAGTTTGAAACATTAACCAACCGAGAAGCAATAGAATTTGGAGAAATTTTTGTATTTGTTTTAGAAAATTGATTTGTAGAACCTAATTTATTTAAAAGTGCCCAGCTTTTACGACTTGAATGTACGAAATCCATATTTTCCATTAATGAATTCCATTTCTCTTTTCTTCCATTATTTAGAGATGACAGTACAACATTCCCATTTTCTTTATTTGGATTTTCTAGATATGATTTGTACAATCTGTTTGGAATGGATTTTTTTGCTGCACATTTAACAGCAGTTTCATTCACAACATGACCGCGCTTTAAATAACTTAGGTAGAATTCATAAAATTGTTTCTATTGTAAAAAGCCGTTTACTGTTTTCTAATTACTAAAAGTTGGGGGTTGATTTTTTTCGGTTTTTTCTACGTAATTTTTGCCTTAGCCATTCTTCGTAATTCGAAAAAATTCAACATATTCGTATTTTCGATCCCTTTCCAGGTAGAAGAAGTATTGTATGAAGAGAAAATACTTTCAGTCTGACCGTAGATGGTGTGACAACACTGTTAACGTACGTATAACAAGTAAGGTTTGTATCTTTCTCTTACAGTAGGTTGTTAACAGCTGTTTCTTTTTACAAAAACTTTCGGTTCTTCTAAAATTGTAAATTCATTGCTAGGCAACACACAAGACACGACTACTATTTATTCCAATACTTTGCTTCTCTTCCTCAATTATATACTCTTTGGTATTATTCAAGTCTTCGAACAAAAGGATTTTGTCTATCGTAATACCTACTAATAATACATTAACACGTTGTTGTCAGTTAAATGAAAATTTGTGATTTTTTAATTTTTTTGCCGCAATATAAAAATACCGAGCGGTCATAAAGTTTTTAGATAAGTTGTAACTGATGAGTTTAACTGAATGTGATACTTTATTTTTAATACAAGCATTGTTACAGATGTAGTACATGTACACTTTGACTACGCTACTTGACGCTACAGTGGTGAACTACAGACTACGCTACTGCTGGTTGCATTGACAACTTCCGTTGAGTCGCATATGAATGACTAACTTCATACTACTACACCAGATACTATTACCAACTTATTTTTCACTCAACACTTCCACTAAAAATAATTTTATTATTCAACGTCTCTAAGCCATAGAAATTAGAACGTTCTGCATATAATAAGTAGTCTTGTAAGTATTGAGGTATCTTGCACTTACGTTTTGACACAGTCTGATCATTACTTGCACTTTCTACTGTAACGGCTTCCTCTTGAATTGAATCCTCTTCTATAAAGCCACATTTTTTAATTAACACAGGCACTATCTTTGTTGTAGTTTCTTTGTGAACGGTACTATTTTCAATTTTGTTTTCTTTGGGAACTTCTAACATAACCTTCTTTTTTACAACTGTTTAAGCTTTGAACACGACATCACGACTCAAGATTACCTTGTTCTTTTCTTTCAAGTAAATTCGGTAACCATCTTTCTCACCTTCATAGCCAACAAACAGTCCTGCGATGCTCTTTTTGTCAAATTTCTTCCTCTTCTGTTTTGGGACATGGACAAAGCATTCCGTGCCAAATACTTTCAAATGACTTCCCACATCCAGTTCTTTGTTGAGCCATAGTTCCAAAGGAGTTTTGTTTTCAACCCGTGTTGGTCCTGTCCTATTAAGTGTATAGACAGGTGCGTTGACAGCCTCGGCCCACAATTTGATAGGAATGTCCTTCAAGTGGATCATACTTCGAGCGCATTCAACAATTGTCCTGTTCTCCCTCTAAGCAGATCCATTCTGCTCTGGAGAATATGCATGACTTTTCGAAAGTTGATTCCACTGTCGCTCAACAATGATCGTACGCTAAAGTTATCAAACTCTTTCCCTCCATCACATAATAGTTCCTTTACAACATGTCCAGTTGTTCGCGTTTCATTTAAAAAAACTTTTAGGCAATCCAATACCTCAAATTTTTGTTTCATGAAAAATACTCGCCTGAATTTACTATAATCATCTTTAAAGCAGAAGTAACAAGCACTTCCTAAGGACGGTTCTTGCTTGGGACCACATACATCAGTATGAATAATTTCACCGGGAGCAGTTGGTTTAATTGTTCTGGTACCATACCTTACGCGACAATGCTTGCCATACATACATCCGACATTAGCAAATTTTTCATCTTTTCGATAAGTTTAGCAAACAAACATCAATTTTTTATTATAGTAATAAAATTTGAAACAACTTTTCTTTCATAACTTTGTTTATATCATTTATACTTTTGGTAAATCATCACATCTCTGTAGATCCTTGAATATCCCCGGAAATCTCTTCAATTTATACAAATACTCATTAGGTTTACCCTTCGTTTGCTCATCATCAATTTTGTAATTTTTGTTTCAAGAAAAAAATCTGTTTTTTGCGCCATTTTTAAGGGGTTGTGTAACTAAGCAGAAGTTGCTCATATACATTTTTTTATATGGAAAACGACGAGAAAACGCACATTATTTTTCGACAATCACCCCTTACATTTTACACTTATTTATTTACACCCTGTGTAGGTTTAAACAATTATTTTAATATATACTTAGTCTCCTAAAACTTATTTACTACTAACATTACTAGTTTCGATTCAAAAATTATGTAAGTCATCTTCAGATTTTTACTAAATTATAAAATAATCTTACCTCTAACCTATTGCAGAATGAAGTGTGTTACAATATGTATGCATATAGGATCCATTATTATAATATTGGTTATTTATACATATACAGTGTGTCCAAAATTCGATGCTCACCATTGGTATTTTGGAAACGGTAAGAGTTACAGGGTCGGTTAAATGGAACAATATGGAGGTATTTATCTTACCTCTTCAGACCTTCTCTTGTTTTTCCAAAGAAATGCGTTGCCTACTAGATATTGCAAAAAAGTGAAAATCGGCATTTTCTTTAAACTTGCGTAGAATCCACACTATTTATCCTATCAAAAATATGTAAATATAAAAGTTGTAGACATTTAGATATTGAATAATATGCGTCATTAAAATATTTTTTGCTTGCATCAGTAGCGAAATATGACCCAAAGTTGCATTTTTTAAATGGAAATGATAATTTATTTTTATACAGTTGAATTACTTGATTTTTTCCTTTTCAACGATATAAGGTTCGAGCTATTTATCTTGTGTACTTTAGAAGATATAAAGAAAAATCGTTTTTGAGATCTGTAGATGTATTTTAAAGCACATCACACTATCCATGATTGCAAATTTTAAGAAACAAACAACTGCACATCAAATCTGTCAATAATATTGTTACAGTAGTATCGTGTCAGAACTTGTAGTTGTTGTAGTAAGCTATTCATATTCAAAATTGATGATGCAGTTTTCAAACCATGAAAAAACGGACATGTTTGTTGTCTACATAAGATGCCATCGTAATTCAACTGCGGCAGCAAATGAATATCACAACTTATACCCCGAAAGAAGGCAACCTCACAGAACTTTGTTTTCCCGACTCGAGCAAAATCTTCGACAAGGTGGATCCTTCACCGCCATTCGTCCTACAACCTATCAAAAAGACAATGAGGATGCTGAAATAGCTGTTCTAGCCGCTGTTAATGTTGAGCCTTCCGTTTCAGTAAGAAAATTTCGAATGACAGTGGTATGGCAAGAAGTTCAGTACATTATGTTTTAAAAAGAAGAAATTTCATCCTTATAAGCCAATGATATGCCATCATATCAAAGAGAATGATTATGCTCGAAGAGTTACATTTTGTAGATGGTACCTGGATGAAGTTACAAACGATAATTCTTTTTCTAAAAAATTCTTTGGAGCGATGAAAGTAGATTCACAAACAACGGCATTTACAATCGGCATAATTATCATTATTGGAATAATGAAAATCCGAAAATAGTTCGAGAATCGCGTTTCCAAGAACGATTCGGATTTAACGTGTGGTGCGGTATTTTGGGAAATCGTTTGATAGGTCCATTTATTTATAATCAAACGCTTAATTCGACTAGATATCTTCAACTGCTGCAAGCCGAAGTCGAAGATGCATTGGACGAGCTACCTATTCAAGAAGAAAGAAGTATTTTGTTTCAGCAAGACGGCGCCCCGGCCCATAATTCCAGGATCGTCACTGAATATTTATCAGCAAGATTTGGAAACCGTTGGATTGGAACAAACGGTCCCATACGTTGGCCTGCGCGATCACCAGATTTGTCCATACTAGATTTTTCCTGTGGGGACACATAAAAATTTAGTATACGTTGTCAATTATGAGAACGTTAATGATTTGCAGCAGAGCGTCATGCAGGCCTTTAATTCAGTTAGCGTCCGTCAATTAATGAATTGCCGAATAAATATTGAAAAACGCTATACAAAATGTTTAGAAGTCAATGGCCGCACTATTGAGAATCTTTTATAGGAAAACTCATTCGTTTTACGATGTTATCCACCCGTTATGTTTTGTTATTATTGCTTACAACTTGGTAACATTATAAATCTGCCTCAAAAATGATTTTTCTTTATATCTTCTAAAGTACACAAGATAAATAGCTCGAACCTTATATCGTTGAAAAGGAAAAAAATCAAGTAATTCAACTGTATAAAAATAAATTATCATTTCCATTTAAAAAATGCAACTTTGGGTCATATTTCGCTACTGATGCAAGCAAAAAATATTTTAATGACGCATATTATTCAATATCTAAATGTCTACAACTTTTATATTTACATATTTTTGATAGGATAAATAGTGTGGATTCTACGCAAGTTTAAAGAAAATGCCGATTTTCACTTTTTTGCAATATCTAGTAGGCAACGCATTTCTTTGGAAAAACAAGAGAAGGTCTGAAGAGGTAAGATAAATACCTCCATATTGTTCCATTTAACCGACCCTGTAACTCTTACCGTTTCCAAAATACCAATGGTGAGCATCGAATTTTGGACACACTGTATATAAATTATTTTCGCTTTAAGCAATCCAATATTAGTATACTAATATTAATAATATAACATTAATATACTAATATTGGATTGCTTAAAGCGAAAATAATTTGTGTGCGTTACAATAGTTTTCAAGTTGCACTTTTGACATTTCCTGACTGTTACAGTAAGCACAGAAGTTTCAAGTAACAGTTTCTTAATTACGTGCTAAATCAACAAAGTCTTGTAAACATAATACACAAACATTTTACACCTGCTGAAAGGGCACTCGTGTTTCCGCATGTGAGTTCTGAAGTTCAAGACAAGACTACTACAAAAATTATTTCTATTCTCTATTCTATTCTTTTATAGCGATCACACAAAGTTTCTCTCCAGAGTGTTAGTGCATGTCGGTCTTCAATTTTCCTAATCGACTACAACTGACAAAATATTACACATACTTAAACCGTTTTTTCTTTAGTGTGTTCTATTGTGCCGAGTCAAATCACGTTTTTGATAACACCTGTAGCCGCACTTATCACAGCGGAAAGGCGGCTCTCCTGAGTGTTTATACATGTGGATTTTTAAACTATTTGCTCGATTACAAGAAAAATCACAAACATTACACTTAAATGCTTTTTCTCTAGTGTGTGTTCTATTGTGACTAGTTAACATACTTTTTGTGTAACACCTGTAGTCGCACTTATCACAGCTGAAAGGCCAATCTCGTCTCTCGCCTGAGTGTTTGTACATGTGGACTTTCAAGTTAACTTTAAGATTACAGCAAAAATTACAAACATTACACTTAAATGGTTTTTCTTGAGTGTGTGTTCTGTTGTGTTGAGTCAAACCACTTTTTCTGAAACACCTGTAGTCACATTTATCACAAGTGAATGGTTTATATCCCGAGTGTTTGTACATGTGTTGTTTCAAGGATGATGCACCATTACAGCAGTAATCACAAACGTCACACTTAAATGGTTTTTCTTGAGTGTGTGTTTTATTGTGTTTAGTCAAATCACTTTCTCTGGAACACCTGTAGTCGCATTTATCACAGGTGAATGGTTTATTTCCAGAGTGTTTGTACATATGTTCTTGCAAGGATGTTGCACGTTTACAGCAATAATTACAAACGTCACACTTAAACAGTTTTTCTTGAGCATGCGTTCTATTGTGTTGAATCAAATTACTTTTTCTGGAACACCTGTAGTCACATTTATCACAAGTGAATGGTTTATTACCAGAGTGTTTGTTTATGTGATATTTCAAGGATGGGTTTTCTCGAGTATGTGTTTTACTGTGCCGAGTCAAATGACTTTTTCTGGAATACCTGCAGTTGCATTTATCACAGCTGAAAGGTCTCTCTCCAGTGTGTTTGTACATGTGGAGTTTTAAATCTACTGGTCGAGTACCGAGATAATCACAAATATTACACTTAACCGGTTTGTTTGTAGTGTGAGTTTTATTGTGCTGATTTAAATTAGTTATGTTGTGACACTTGTAGTCGCACATATCACACCTGAAAAGCCTTTCTTCAGAGCGTTTACACAAACGTCTTCTTGAATTCCTCGATTCATTACTAATACAGTTGCGATCTAACAGTTTCTTATGAGTTAACACATGAAACTCCAAAGATGCCTTGCTTTTAGACTGATAACCGCAATCATGACATTCAAACACATTTTCTTCTGATGTAACATTAAAGTGTACCTCTTTGTGCCTCCATAATGAGGTATTATCAAATGCAGTATAACTACACAGATTGCATTTCAATAGATGAGTAAATATGTGATTGATTAATATTTGTTTATCGCTTGTACCATAATTACATTGGTAGCAGTAGTATAACATATCTGACGCTGTAAATTCTTCCACGTAGACAGATATGTCTGTGTTAAATAACATACATTCTTCTTTAACAATGTCGTCATTTTCATTTGTAATCGCAACTTCGACAAACTCTTCTTTTGATAAGGGGTTTATCAGAAATGATTGTAGAAGATTTATATTTTCTAAACTGTTTTCATTTCGCATTAGTGCTTCGTGTTCTTCATCAATTTTGAGCTGGCAATCGTTGCACGCAAGTTGGTTTTCATCAATGGTCAATTCCTATAATGTAATTCAAGTGTATAAATAATTGAGTAGGTTAAGATACTCACTGCTTTTGAGGTGGACAACTTAGGATGTAGCATTGAACCATCGCATAGGGAATCTGGAAGCGCTTCTTCTTTTATTTTTTTACAACAAATTTGACATACTAATGTGGAGCCTGCCATTAATGATGCACTAACTATTTATGTAACATTGACGCTTATGCAAATTCATTCATTCGTTTACAGTACAGCATGCATACAAATTTCATTTAGTAGTGATTGTTGTACCTGCAAGTAGTCGCGCTTACTTATCTGTATATAGGGTGGTTCAGAAAAGTTTACCTTGAGTCAATAAGTTGTCATTCAAATTAGAAATTGGCTTATCACTAATAGTCATGATGGAAGGTGAATATTTATAAATAAGTTGACTCACCTTTTTAAATATCTTAAATAGTTACCGGTGTAAAGTTACATTTGGATTTGAAATCAAAATGCATTTGAATTTAAAAATGCATTTGAGTTTAAAATTATAATTGTACCCCCGCAATTTTTGTATATGTTGGTCATTGTAAGTCATATTTTATAAACCTGCCAACAAATTACCCCAAAGTGCCGTCTGGGGGTAGCAATTTTTATTCTAAGTGTAAAAATTGAGCAAAAACATTAAACATTTGCTACTATAGGATTGTACCCCCACAGATTTTTTATATATGGGTTATTGTAAGCCAGTTTTATTTTTGTGGAAGCTGATGGTAGTAATAAACTGTGGTAATAATAAAAGAACAGTTTTATTATTTAGTTAACAACGTGCGAACATTTCGCTGCGTAATAATGTCTGGTAACTTTATTCTCCATATATGTCACGTGTGTATTACCAACCTACTAACTAGTGTTTGTTACAGAGGGTGTCACAAATAAAATTTTGATTGATACAATTTTACCCCCGCTCAAGCAAAATATTTATTATAATACCTTAACTTAGTATGAAATTTCTTATCTTTTTAAACTGAACCCTTTTTAAAGGTTTAGTGAGAATATCTGCAATTTGCTCACCAGTTGGAACATATTTTAGTTCTATAATGCCTTCCCTAATTTTTTCTTTTGTGAAATGATACTTAATGTCCATGTGTTTAATTCTTTTAACTGTTCATGGAACTGCATGAACGAATTGCAGACTGATTGTCTTCATAAACAATAACTGTCAATTCTTTAACTAAGCTTATTTCTAACAACAAATTTCGTAGCCAACAGGCTTCACTAATACAAGAACTTAATGCTATAATTTCTGCCTCTGTAGTTGAGATGGCGACAGTACTCTGTTTCTTTGAGTTCCATGACACAATATTTCCAAATACATTAAGACAAAACCCACTTGTTGACTTCCTATCGGTAGTGTCGCCCCCCCAATCAGCGTCAGCAAAACCTGACAACATATTATTATCGTTTCTATAAAAAACTAGCTTAAGTTCAAGAGAACCTTTGATGTACCTTAACACCCGTTTTAATGATACTAGTAAATTTTCACTGGCACAATTTTGATATCTAGACAATAAAGCTTATACTTGAACATAGATCGGGCCTAGTTCCTAACATAGCATACATTATACTGCCAATGATTTGCCTACACTTCTTTTCGATATCAAAACTTTCTGATTTATCCATCTTTAAACTATCATAACCGAAATTACAATCCATTGGGGTACTCACAGGTCTACAATCTAGCATACCAAATCTGTCAAGAATATTTTCTAGATATTGTTTTTGACTTAACTCAATCATACCAGCTTGCATATCTTGCTCTACCGATATACCTAGAAAATAACTTAACAGACCTAAATCTTTCATCTTAAAAGACATATTTAACTTGAATTTTAAACAGTTAATTTCTTTGGCACAAGACCCAGAAATTAAAATATCATCAACAAAGATTAATACTGTGATGTAACAGTACCTACTTTTAAATTGACCGCGTAAAATGTTACCAACTTACAAAAATAAAACCCTAGATGAATTCAACCACTACGTTATGTAAGGACGTCAATACACTGATTTACTTTCGGTGGGAGGAGGAATAAGGTTGGTTCGAAATAAAAGTCACAATAAAGGTAAACTCACCAAAAAGAATTAATATTTATTTTCTCTACAAAGTTTACCTTTAACCATGCTCAGCGTCGTATCGGTGAAGAAAGAGCATGGGAGAAAACTTCACCGTTTATGCTGTTTCTATCATTGTCTAATCAAATTAGACATTAACATCATAGCAATACAATAAGGCTAGAACTAGTCACACATTGTACATTTCAATTGTCGGACTAAAATATCCGGATGCGTCTAGTAAATCTTAAAACGTTAAAATATTGTTCGCTGTTTTGTTAATACAAAACGATATTATTCATTAAAGCTTGTGTACCTTTAATGGAAAATTGTTTCCTTTAAATAAATACCGGGTAAATGGTTCTACGTTTCGTTTTTTTATACATAACAGGGAGGCGCACACTCAGTAACTTACTTCGACTCGATATCCACATATTGCTATTGCTTACTGATAAATAACCAACCTTATAAAATTACGCTACACCTTTACAATACCTTCACTCATAAAAGACATAACCTCAGACAACATCTAAGCAAAACTGAAGAATGTTAGAGTCGGGATGCCACCCGAAGGTACCAAGTCCCTGGGTTCACGGGATCATGGCTAGAGTTGCATTGTTTCATAACTGCAAAGTCAGGACTACAGACTTCCGATAGTAGTAAATATCTAACCCAGCAAACACAAATTGACGGCAATTTAACGGCCGATTGCCGGAAAGGTCGGCGAAATGACGATGCTGGCGGTACATTAAATTGCCACTAAAGGCCCTTTACTAACATTAGGTATAATTATATTCCAATACGTTCAAATGTGTTTTGTATTTATTATGTCGTCTAAAAATTTCACGAGAAAATTTTCTTTCGGAATATAATCACAGAATAACCTTATTCGTTATTCGGTGGTAATATTTACTTTACTTAAATAATATTCCCACTTCTATTCATGATCATTTTGTGCTAGTTAATAGTGTTAAGATGATAAGGTTGGCACTAAATATTTTCGTCAGTGGTTGGTATGAAAATATTTTATTTTATTTTCCGTTAGTGATGCGTTAGTGTTAAATAACGTTTAACAATTATTTTAAAAATCATGGCTTCATTTAATGATAGGTAAGTACTTTTCAATGTATTTAGTTTCTGCAATAAATTAAATTTTAGCATAAGTATTTTTAATTTTAAGAAAAAGAGCTTACGCCAACAAAAGCGATTAATTAAAAAAAGTTGAAAATTCCATAAAATTAGCAAATTTTGAAGCTAGTTTATTAATTAATGAAAACAGAGTAATAAAAATACAGACTGAAGTAGATAACGGTAGTGATATAAATAAACCGAGTACATCAAGATCTCAAGCATGTGCATTCAACGATATCACAGACGATGTTGCAGAATATGCTAATATAGTTCAAGATACAAATGAAATTGTAACTGCAAATTTAGAACCTACACAAAATGTATGTAAAATATTAGAGCCTTTAACCGACATCACGGCTGATATTAAATGCAAAAGTTCTAAGGAGTTTTTAAAGACATGGTCATTAAGGCATAACATAACTCATACCGCATTAAATGATATTCTATGTTGGTTTAAAACAAATCCGAACATTACAAATTTGCCGCTTAATGCAAGAACTTTATTAAGTACTCCTAGAGATAGTTGTGTACAAGTAATGGGTTTGGGATCGTTCTACTATTTTGGAATTTTACCTGGAGTATTAAAAATATATGATAGACGTCAGGAAGCAAACATTACGTTTCATCTAGTTTTTAATGTAGATGGCTTACCTATACATAAAAGTACAAAATATGCTTTCTGGCCAATTTTATGTAAAGTTGCTAATTATTCTGAAGAACCCCATTTATTGTTGCCATTTATTGTGGACCAACAAAACCACCATTAAATGATTTTTTACTGAATTCGTAATAGAGCTCAATCACCTTTTAACTGATGGAGTTGCATGTAATTTAGGTTTTTACAGATATCTTGCAAAGCATTTATATCTGATACACCCGCTCGACATTACATTAAAAATGTTAAAGGCCACAATTCAGTTTTTGGTTGTGATAAATGTCTTATTCAAGGAAAAACTGTAAATAGGCGAATGACATTTACTGGTGCAAATGCAGTAGCAAGAACAGATTTTGGTTTTCGTTCCGAAGAGTATTCCAGTTATCATAAAGGACCAACACCTTTAACAAATATATTAAACATCGATATGATAAATTGTTTTCCGATAGACTACATGCATAGTGTATGTTTAGGTGTAGTTAGGAAGCTCTTGTTCTTGTTGAGAGACGGTAGCAGACTTTACCGTATTAAAAATGAAACACGTACTGTTTTAGAAAATAGGTTGAAAAATCTGACAAACTATTGGCCAATTGAATTCAATCGCAAACCTCGCAGTCTCTCTGACTTAGAACACTGGAAAGCCACTGAATTTAGGCAATTCCTTTTATATGTTTCACCACTTCTAAAAGATATTGTGAACAGAAATGTGTTTTGTAATTTCATGCTGTTAAAATTTGGTGTTACAATCTTAGTGAGTGACATTTTGAATTCAGAACTAAATTCGTATGCTGGTGATTTATTAAAATTATTCGTGAAAAATGCATCACAAATATATGGAATAGATTTTTGCACGTACAATGTTCATTCACTTCTACATCTTGCTGATGAGGCAAAACAATTTGGCACCCTGAATAGTATTAATTGTTTTGAATTTGAAAACTATCTATATTTCATTAAACGTTTACTTCGCAAATCTAACTTACCACTAAAGCAAGTCATAAACAGAATCTTAGAAGGTAGAGCAATAATTAAAAAGCACAGTACAAATACAAAATTATTAGGTAAAGCTATTTCGATTAATAACAAAATTTGCTATGCTAAACTTTTATACAAGGGATTACTATTTTCTGCAAAGAATGGAAACAATTGTGCTTTTGTTGTAAACAATATAATAAAAGTAAATGTAATATATTCAGTATGTAATGAGATCTACATTGAAGGATTTAAATTAGAAATTGTAAAGCCATTTACTTTGTATCCTGCTGACAGTTCCATTATTTCCCTCTTTGAAGTTTGTATTGTCGATGAAATAATCGTTGCACCGCTAAAAGATATT
Organism: Abscondita cerata; assembly: GCA_030710515.1. Taxonomy (NCBI): domain Eukaryota; kingdom Metazoa; phylum Arthropoda; class Insecta; order Coleoptera; family Lampyridae; genus Abscondita; species Abscondita cerata. The sequence goes on along the minus strand of JALBCR010003424.1, from coordinate 163,729 downwards.
TTGTACAAAGGACTATTTTACCATTAAATGATTCATATATTTGTTTCCCCTTACTACATAATAATTAAATTATTAATTTAATGCTTTAGTTAATTTTTAATATAGGTATGTTTAAGAAATATTGGTACATCTATTTAATTATGTTGTTTTAGTGAATATGCAGTGGTAGTATTTCCCGAGGAAGAAATCAATGGAACATTGGCCATGGCAGTAATATCAACCAATTGGATTTTTACGAAAAACTGCAATTTATATTGCCATTGGCCCAATTATTTTAAGAGTGATGCTCAAAAAATAAAGCAGTTCAGCAACATGCTTCGCTGATTTTAAGCAAATGTGTAGATTGTCCAATTATGGTGAAATATACTTCTGGTGAGTAACATAGAACGAAATTTTTTAGTTAATGTTAAATTTTTTCATGTAGATAATTATGAGAAAACTGTTGCAAAACTCAAATATTTAGAGGAACATTCGGCTGCTTCAAGTAGTGATGATTATCAGTCTCAAAGACCGCGAAAGAAAAGGACGTTTTCAGATTATGAGGAAAACTCTTTGAGTGAAGACGAAAATTACGTACCCAGACCTCCAAGAGTGCCTAAAAAATATCTAGCTTAAGTGCCTGTAAAATCCATTTGCAGCAGCTGCCACAACTCCTTTATCATCGCGAACTCTCACTCCAACAAATTCCATAGTTGAGAGATCTAGTTGCACAGGATGTGAAGCCAATCAAGGTAATATTATTAAATAATAACAATATAATACCATAAGCCAACGTTCATGAATAACATTTTTAAAAATAATTAAAAATTGTTTAATAAATAAACAAAGAATTTTAATGTTTAGCATTTTTTATAATTTGTTTGTAGATATAGAAATTAGATTTATAATAAATCTTACGTATACATTTCTTATAGTGTATTTTGAACGCGGACTATGGTAAATTCTAAAATTATAATCATGTAATAAATACTTTTCTAAACAATACATATCTTATAGCGCTTATTCGTGAACTGATGGCTACCTGTGAAACGATCTCACGAAATGTGAACTATTTAATTGTTTCAAATCAACAACGGTCGGAGCCACATGAAGTTTTTCCGATAATTGGCAGTCTCTAGAATCGGCTAATGATTTGGTAAAATTAAATCAAAATCTAGAAGATAAAGAAAACTTTTCGAAAGTGGTAAGTACAAAATAAATAGTTAGTTCATTTTTCAAAACACTTTGTTGTAGTTGTCATCGTTTCAAATCGTGGGTGGAAAAGACTTCATGGAAACCACCCGAAAGATACTTCACAAATTGATGACTCATGAGCTGTCTTTGAAACTAAATTGGACCGGACGAAACGATAAGATTTCCTTCAAAAACTTCACTAACGTGATTAATTTAATATATGGTAATAACAAATTTAATTTTGTTCAAAACTTTAACACATATTTATTTAACAGTAGCCGCCGTGGCCGTGAGAAAAAACTCTAATTCAAGCAGCGCAACATTAGCCGATGTCGAAAATGTTACAAAGGCATGGCTAAGGAATGCTCCAGATCGGGAAGGAGGTCGAGCAAAACGAAAGTAGCATGAAAAACGTAGATAATAATAATTTGTAAAAAAATTTTTTTAGTAATTTTTATTTTGATATTTTTGTTGAGTAAATCAAAAATAAATATTTTCATTGTATATATTTACATGTGACAATGTAATTAGGTTTAATTTAGTTTTAAAGTATTCCTGCTTATTTTTTATTCATCATTATAACGTAGTATTTCATACAACTATGAATATTAAGTGTAATTTAGGTTAACTGTTTTTGTTAATTCAATTAAAAATATTTTAAACCCACAAATGCGTGTTATTTCTAGTAGTTTACGGTTATTGACCCCTGGATGCCATATTAAACTTTTCGCTTAAGGCCCGTTAATGGTATAATACATAATTTCTTATAGGGCCAGTGCATTGCTGTTACTGGCCCATAATATTTTATTAATGGCGCAACACAATTGGACCGGCTAACGGCCGGATGGACACCGGCGCACTGGGCCAGTAATGAGTGACAATGATGGCCCAGTAAATGCTTGCCGGTTAAACATCACATTGCCGATACTGGCCCGATTCATTTGTGTTTGCTGGGAAGTGTTATTAAACCAGCACTACACAGTTATGTGTACAAATACCAGTCATCAAATTCAAACGTCAGCCTGTACTCAAACTATATGAATTATCCTGTTGCAGTTAGAAGCACGGGTGAAAGTGTTAGTTCATACAAATAGAGAAATTCATAACCTTTAAGCATAACGTAACTTTAAAGGTAAAGTTTTAATATTCATAAATTAAAACATTACTTAAGTCTTGTAAATTCTGATCACAATACGATAACAAACCAAGGAAACATACCTTCTACTCGAATAAACCTTAAACTTTGTTACTCTTTTATTGTTATTTTGGCCATTCAAGATTATTTAGTTATTGCGCAATAACATGTCAAGATTTTTCTTTGTCTTTTACACAAAGGAAAATCATCTAAATAGAAACTCGCCCCTACATAAAAATATCCTCAAATTCTCATGTAACGTCAACTATTTAATTTAATTGCAAATCAAATAAATAAAAGATTACCTGCAAACACGAAAAACCACACCCTAACTCTTACTTTTTCGTCTAGTTACCACTCTCTCTTCTCTCTTCCCCCCAATTCCCCGCACTTACTCCTTTTTTCTCCTCGGTGGTGTCTAAATTACCTACAAACAAAGAACCAAAGAGCCTACAACCAACACTACACATAAGGATCAAGTATTATTAAATCGAGAATACTACAATACGTATGTAGTTGCATCTTTTGTTATCTTTACATACAAACAGTTGTCACATTTATTTTTATAAAACCCTTCATTTAACATAAAGTTATCAAATTTTGTATACCAATAGAGCGGCGGTTTTTTTAAACCGTAAATGGCTTTATTTAGTTTACAAACTTTACCATTTACGTCACAACCCTTTGGTAAATACATATATAAGTTTTCTTTTAGTTCTCCATGCAAAAAGCATTGCAAACATCCATTTGATAAACTGTCCACCCCTCTGGACACACACAGCCAAAATCGCCCTAACAGTAGTTAATCTGACTACAGGACTATACACATCTTCCATAACATTTTGCTTAAACCCCTTGCTACTAACCTACATTTAAACTTATATATTCTTCCCTCTTTATCCTTCTTGATTTTAAAACCCACTTGCTATCTATTAGTTCACATTTTTCAGGTTTCTCAACAAGTTGCCAGGTGTCATTTTCAACTAAGGCCTTCATTTCTTTATTTATTGCATCTTTCCATCTGCTTGCATATTTACTATTTATTGCTTCATCGTATGTTGCAGGTTCATCAGTGTCCAAACTAAAATAACTTAAGTCATAATCATGGATTAGATTCTGAGGCACCTTTAAGACATTTTTGGGGCGCAGTCTTCGATCTCTCTCCTCCACTAGTGTTCGTTCAGATATTAAATCTACGTTTACATCTACATGTGGCTCTCGAATTGTTTCAATATCCTCTTGTATATCTAAGGGTTCTTCAATTTGCTCATCATCCTGTAATTTTACTTCGTCCTTTCCTTCCACATTTTCATCTAGATTCAGAGAAACCAGTTTTTCTTCTACTAACTTCTCCGTTTCTTCAAACGTTATCTCTCTTTCAATTGCTACTGTGTTTGTATCCTTATAATACACCCTGTACCCTTTAACATTTTCTGAGTATCCGACAAAAATTCCTGGTTTACTCTTCATGTCTAGTTTTTGCCTTCTTTCTTTTGGAACGTAAGCCCACACTTTCCTGCCAAAAATACCCTTAATCATTTTTAAATCAAAATACCTGTTGTAAATTAATTCATAAGGTGTTTTTCCTTAACGGAGCACATGCCAGTTCTATTCAACAAGAAAACTGCGGAATTCGCAGCTTCAGCCCAAAAATTTTTGGTAAATTACTTTCAGCTAGCATAGCTCTCACAGATTCTATCAAGGTCCTAAACTCTCTCTCTGCCCTACCATTTTGTTGAGGAGTGTATGCCACAGTACACTCATGTTTGATTTCTTTCTTTTAAGTAAATTTTCTACTGAAAAATTAACAAACTCCCCACCATTATCACTTCTTAAAATTTTCACCCTTTTATTTGTCTGATTCTCAAAAACACAAGAAAATCTTTCAAAACTTCATACACATCAGACTTATTTTTTAAGAAATAAATAAACCTATAGCTACTATAATCATCCTTCAGCAAAAACATATACCGTGAGTTGTTGAAAGAATAGCCTCCTCCATTGGACCACAGAGATCCATGTGTATTATACCTCCAGGTTCTTTTGCCCTGTTTTCATTTACTTTAAAAGGTTCTCTAAATAGTTTAGCTTGCACACAAGAACTACAAAACAGTTCAGTTTGTTTTACTTCAATTTGGTTTCTGCTGAGTATATTTTTTATGTACCTAACATTCTGATGGCACAAAGCTTTGTGCCACCATTCAAGATCATAGTTTTTATTTTTATTTACAAAATAACATGCGTCAGACTCAGATGTATTGAATATTTGATTTTGGCATGTGTGCTCAGAAGAGTCAGACCATCTAAACATCATTTTAAATAATTTTTCGCATCGTATGGCTACAGCTACAGTGACGTCATTTTTATTTACAAACTTTGCCCCTTTGGCATCAGAAAGCAATGACAAACCCTTGTCTAAAGCTTTACCTTGTGAAAATAAATTTACCTTTAAATCCGGTACAAAAAGTACATCATACAAAGTGACAGGATGAAAATTGGTACCATTATATGATAATAAACATATGTTACATTGACCTTTTACTTGCAAAGTTGCCCCATCTCCAATTTTTACATATTTCGGTACTTCTAGGTCTACCAAGCTGCAAAAAAACGTCTGTCTTTGCACATGTGTTGGGAAGCTCCACTGTCCATAAACCATTCCATGTTTGCTTGGGATTGAATGTCGCTCGAAACTGTTATAAGTGCAACGCTTCCTCTACTGCCACTGCCTGCATTTTCTCGGTGTTTATCCCGTTCTATCTTCTGTTTTCTTGCGAAACAATCCTTCATCCAGTGACCTTTTCATTTGCAATAATTGCACTCGATATTTCGACACTGACTTTTTAAGCGGCCCATTTTTCCACAAACAAAACATTTTCTGTTGTTTTTGTTACCATTTATATTTGTCGTATGACCGACCCCAGTCCAAGCTGCTTTTTCTGTTGTCCCTCGGTGAACTGTCACAAGTGCTATCGATTTCTCCTCATCATTTGTTAATCTTTGCTCTTCAATTAAAAGACGTGCCGTCAAATTATTTAATGTTTGATTTTCCGCACTGACACTTTCCCATGCAGACCGGAAATGACGAAATTTATCAGGAAAGGACATAATGACTTTTGTAAGAATCATTTTTTCAGGAATATCTTCACCAGATTGTTTTAATTTTGCTTGCAAATTTGTCACTTTTGATATAAAACTGTTTACAGTTTCATTTCCAAACGTCAAGTTATAAAATTGCTCATTTAACAGATGCGTGCTAACCTCGGATTTCTTCTCAAAAATGCTCTCCAGTTTGTTCCACATTTCATGAGCGGTGTCACACTGCATTACGTGAGAAATAATATCTTCTTCCATTCGGAGAACAAGTGCTTCTTGTGCACGGGCATCCTTTATTTTCCATTTAGTAATTTTGTCTTCATCTTCAACAGGTTTCAATTCATTTCCACAGGTAATTTCGAATAATCCCTTCGCCATCAGAACTAGCTTTACTTGAAACTTCCAGACATTCCAGTTAGAATTATTTAACTTCGTCGCGATCACCTCCATGTTGTTTTTATTTTTTTTAATACTTCAAGTATGCACTTACAAAAAACCGGTACACACAAATAATACAATTTCAGATTACTACCAAAATATATAACTTTCTGAGCCCATAACCTTTTGTGGAAGCTGATGGTAGTAATAAACTGTGGTAATAATAAAAGAACAGTTTTATTATTTACTTAACAACGTGCGAACATTTCGCTGCGTAATAATGTCTGGTAACTTTATTCTCCATATATGTCACGTGTGTATTACCAACCTACTAACTAGTGTTTGTTACAGAGGGTGTCACAAATAAAATTTTGATTGATACAATTTTATTTATAACCCCGACCCAAATTATCCTAAAGTGCCGTCAGGGGTGGCAATTTATGTTCTAAAAGTGTAAAAATTGAGAAAAACATTAAACATTGGGGATTGTACTCAGGCAGATTTTTTATATGTTGGTCAGTGTAGGCCAACAAATTATTATTTAATTGTAAAAATTAAGTTCAAACATTAAGCATTCGCAATTATGGGATTTGGCCAAAAAACATGCTCTGCTAATAGTTTTCTCAATTCCCATGTGTGTATAGTGTACCTTGTTGTAAATTATGCACTCATTAACAATACCTAAATTAAATCTATACTTAAAGTATTGTCTAATATATTCGGGTAATTTCTTTTTATTTTGCGGCCAACCTTTAACTTCACTTAACTCATTGTCTGTTTCAGTTTCATTTTTTAATTTTTGGAAAAAATTATTAGTTATACGGTTACTACTTTTCAATTAAACCAATTTGAGATTTTATTTCATTTTCAATTATTTCAAATTTTTTATCGACTTGATCGAACCTTGACAACGCGTCTGCCAAGTATAATTGCTTGTCTGGTTTATATTTAATTAACAAATGACACGGTTGTAAACTTATGCGCGTTTTTTCATTCTTGACGGACAATTATCTAAAGTTTTTTGAAAAATATTTTCAAGCGGTTAATGATCCGATTCAACAACAAATTTTTTACCGTACAGATATTGATGGAACTTACTTGTCCACGAGATAGCGCCGCCACTCATTACAAAAACATTTCCACTTACGGATCGTCTTGATCTTTCGTCGTTCGCCCAGTCTGCATCAGAATATCCTACAACACCAGCCGGTGAATCACGACTATAAATTAATTTCTTGTTTATAGTTCCCTTTATTATCTATAAATTCTTTTTTCTATTTCGCAATTTCTATAGCATTGTTTCCGTATTGTACACAATACGGAAATAGAAGCTCTTTCCGTACTGTTTTAGGGATTTTTAAAATTTTAGTGTATAACCAAATAATTTACAGTTTTAATTTTCACGTAAGAAAATTAAGTGAGGTTTTGTTTGGTTAGTTCTTATTAAGTAGATTTTAATATTTAAAGGAAATTTAATATTAATTTATGAAACAAAAGTTAACAAACAATATTCTTCCATCGACCGCGCATTTATGACTTACATTAATGTAAACAAAATTGATTTTAGTATAGGCAACTATACATACATATTGCCGTTTTATCTTCAATCAAATACAACATGAAAGTATAAATAAAAAATCTGTCGTAATTTGTAGCAAAGCGAATTTTAATAATAACAAATCGACATTAATCTACAATTGTAATAAATCTTAAATTTGTTCACAGTGATTTTTAAGACATTTTTGTACTGTATGCAACATTCCAATGATAACGTTTAATAACATGTTAAGGGTGTTCAGGACATCTATTTTACAAACTATTCTCTCACGTAGTTCTTCAATATTATTTACTCATTGTTCAAAAGTTAAGATTCTTTAAGTAAGGCTGCAAGAAAAAATTAAAACTATAAAAAGTAAACATTCCGACTTCTAAAAAGATCTTTTGAAGGTGAAGCGGAACCACTTTAACAAAATGTTTTTTTGTAAACTCTACATGCACGTGTTTGTGAAATTATAGAACGGTAAATGTAAAACAAAAATTCATCGATAAGAAGTCTTAAGCAAATATGTCCTTGATAAAAGTGTTGCAAAGCCATTGACAGTATTGAATATGTGCAGGATAATTGTCTCAATAAGTTGGTAAACTGCTTGCACACAGTAAGGATATAAATATCTTTCTTCGGTATGATGCGACAAGTCATTATATAAAGTTCAACTTGTTCGAGATGTGCTTAAGTTACATCCATGATATATCAAACATTGTCAAACGCTTTTGGTGTTGTCTTTGTAGGTGGACCATTATATTGATTAAGCACCAATCCATTCCCACAAAAAAATTTAGTCTTCTTGTTTTACTGTGATGAAAACTATTTTATTTCGACAAAACAACCGAAATTAAGTAATTTAATTCTCCATCAACTTGGTGAGCTTATATTAAAATACTGTTGGCAATTAAAGACGAAGCTCTCACCAAAAAATAGAAACGATGAAGTTAGGTTATAAATTTGTGGTTGTGGTGCGTTCACAATTGCACAACTTTGTCTTCGTGCGACAAAAAGTGTTGTTGTGACACTTGTTTTTCAATATACTATTTACGCATATAAGGTGATTCTTATTCGGGTTTTTATTGAATCGGCTGACCATATTCTTAGCATAACAAATATCGGGTCTTGTAATCTGGCTCACATACATTAAGGAGCCCACCATTTCTTGATAAAGGGTTAGGGAAACTAGTTCGGACTCATCATTTTCTAGCTTCGTACCCGGAACCAAAGGCGTCTTAACTGGATTACAATCAGTTAGATTAAAACGATTTAGAATTGATCGAATATATTCACTTTGACTAAGTAAAACTGTTCCTTTCTTCAAATCTTGTTTGATTTCGATTCCAAGAAACTTGTTTACTGGTCCTAAATCTTTCATATTGAATGATAATTTTAATTGATCTTTTATCTCAGATAAAGTACGATCGGATCTTGACATTAGCAATAAGTCGTCGACATATACTGCAATAATAGCAAGTTCACTTCCAGTGTCTTTTGTATAAACGCACGGATCAGACTGGGACTTCTTGAAATCCAAATCCAATAGAACGTCATCTAATCGACGATTCCACTCGCGACCACTTTGTTTAAGCCCATAAATTGGTTTAAGCAATTTACAAACCATATTCGGGTTGTTTTCATCCTGAAACATTTCTGGTTGTCGCATAAAAATCTAGTCATACAAATTTCCTTGTAGGTATGCAGTGGTGACATCCAAATGATGTATTTTCATATTTAATTTTGCTGCCAGTGAAAACAACAAACGAACACTGCTGTGGCGAATTACTCAAAATCTATTCCATGAATATGTCCACATCTTTTACCACTAGTCTAGCTTTGAAGCGTTCAGCTTCTCCATCATTTCCTATTTTGGTTTTGTAAACCCATTTACTATTTAGTATTTTTCTGTTAGCAGGTGGTTCCACTAATATCCAAATTTTATTTTGTTGTAAGAATTGGTATTCTTCATTCATTGCTGACTCCCATTTTTCCTTATTTGGTCCATTTAAGGCCTCTTCAACTGTTTCAGGATCTTCAGCAACATAGGTGACAAAATCATCCCATCGTTTTTGTTTCGGAATTCTAGATGGTCTGCGAACCTTTCCCAATTCTTCAATATTTTCACCAACATTTGCTTGGTAATCGGAATCGTCGTCAGGGTCGGAATGATCTCCCACTGAGTCGAAACTCCCTCTTTCGTTTTCAGAGACTTGGTTAAACTCTTCATGTAGAACTACCATTTCTTGTTCTTCCTCAATGAGCACTTGAGGATTGTTCATCGGCACATTAAACAAGACTTCCAAGTATTTATTCTCTTCGATTTGTTTATTTTTAATTTTCGTCCAGTCAAAATGTTCACTTGTAATCTCCCTAGTGCTTGAAAAATTTCCTGCTATTAATTCATGCACGTGGGGGATTCGGTAAGAAAATTTCACGACCAAAATAAATTTAAAATAATATTAATATGAACATAATTTGACAATAAAGTACTTAATCGTATGTCACATAAAATTAAAAGTAAGTTGGCTAAGAATTTTTGTGACAGATAACCAACAATTTGTCAACGTGTGTTTCAAGAGCAAGCAAAATGTCCCGTTTTAGTTATGAAAACCAAGAAAATATTAAGAAGGAAGTATTCACTCTTGTATTTGGTTATTTGCCCAGAATAAGATAAATAATATTTATTATTTTAACACTAAAACGTCATATGTTTCATGACAGAAATATTTTCACTTATTAAGAATTTGCCGGGGTACTCTAGAAGCAAAATATTTCCGGAAAAATTTTAGTTGTCATGGTAACGAAGTAAAATATAGAGTTTTGATTGGTTATAACATGTAGTCGTGAAATTTTCATTTAAAAATCTGACATCTCTACTGATAATTAACGTTGTTTAGGTATTCTCGACCGTTATCTGTTTGGAGAAACTTAATTCTGTGTTCAGTAAAGGTTTCCGCCATCTGCTTGTAGTCAATGAAGGCTTCTTTCAGCCCACTTTTGTATTTTAATAGTTTAACCACCGAATATCGGGAAAAATCGTCAGTGAAAAATGCAATGTAACGTGCACCCTCACATGACGGAACGTTAATTGGACCACATAAATCAGAATGGACAATTTCCAAAACTTTACTTGATCTGGATTCAGCATTTTTAGGAAACACCGCTTGAACCATTTTTCCCCGCAGACAAACTTGGCATTCATTAGTGGTGAAATCATCAGATAATGGCGTCATACCCAAGACAGATTGATCTTTGGACATTTTTATTAAATCTCTAACGTTTAAGTGGCCAAACCGTTCATGCCACAGTTTTAACACCGAAACCGCACTCGATTTGTCTGACGTTTTATTTGCAACCTCTTGAGCTTCACGTAACACAAATAAATTGTACCTTTCGAGTATTCAATTATAGCGCGATTATCATTAAACGTCACTTTATACCCACAATCAGTTAACTTTGACACCGACATTAAGTTCATTTCTAAGTTAGAAACGCATAAAGTATTTTGAAACATGCAATTAATGTCATTTTTACCATTATCAAGAACATGTTCAACTTTACCGACACCCACTGTTTTAGAACTGCTGGAGTTTGCCATGCTCACGGTTTTTTTTCTTCATTAATTTCAATAAACTTATCTGGGTCAGCGCACATGTGTGAAATTTAAAACTTGGACACCACAATTTCTGTAAACAAAAGTTTGCACATTGTGAAGCGGGCTTAAGGGTATCATTTACAATTCTAACAGCAGGTAGTCTCAGCAGGGGTTATCTTATAGAAGGACTGTAGAATGAATCATTGCACTAAGCACGTTTTAGAAAATAGGTAATTTACGTTGCTTACTTAATTTTTTTCTTTAAAGAATATATTTGAAGGTATCGCTAATTAAACACCATAGCTCGATTAATTATCGAATCAAAATTTTGTTTAGAAAATGTTTACAAAATAAAATTAGAAATAATTTTGATTTAAAAAACGTCTACAAGCAATAACTTTTAAATTAAATAAAAAACTAAACATGGTTATTTGGGTTGACTGATTATTACTTATTTTTAAATAAATCTAACCTACTAAAATTCGTTAATTATAGTTACGTAACTCTCCTTTCATAAGATATAGTTCATATTAATATGCTTATTGTAAAGCTTCGTACACACCTGAACAACAAACCGAGAAACAAACAGAACAACGAACCGAACGGCAATCGGAACATTAATTTGGACGGTGCTACGTACGAATTTTAGAACAGATTCGCAAGTCCTGATTGTTCCACGAACGGTTTGCGGCGTTCCCGCAACTTGTCGGTTTTTTCTCCGACATCAAAGAAAATGCGCGCGAATGCGTTTGCAGGTTTGGACGAATCTAAACAAAACGGCGAACAAACTTATGCGGGAGAATTAAATTATTTATTTTTTGTCCTCCCTTTTGTGGGTTTGTTGTGTTTTAGGTAATATTATGGAGTTGACAGAAAAAAAATGTTTTAAATTAATCAGTGTTTAAGAATGCAAGAAAAAAATGATGTCCCTATTAGCATCATTTGGGGAAATTTCAAAATAAAAAAAAAGCGAAGTAAATTATAATTTTTTACTCTTCTTTGTGCGTAAAAATTTGGTTGGCACTATCTTCTTGTTTTCCGCAATTTTTTCTTCTCAATAATAATTATATATGAACTGAAAACTACCGTTTGTTGTTCGGATTGTGGAAATCATAAAAGATCGTTTGTCGTTCTGTTTGACTTTCGGTTCGTTGTTATGTTTGTTGCTCGGTTTGTTGTTCAGGTGTGTACGAAGCTTTACAACTTAAGCAACAATTTTTTGGGGAATAAAGATTAGTTTGTGATGTAATATTAGAAACACAAATTTATATCATATCAAATTTATGACAACTTAAAACCAAGAACGTGTATGTTATTGCTAAGAAATTATTAAGGAAAAAGCGCAATTGCAGTGTAAATATTTATAATTAGATATTTTCGAAAGTTTATAAGTCCTCTATTGTAATTTAATACTTAAAAGAAAATCCTGTCCATTAGCATTATAAGGAAATGGCTTTTACTTTATGAATAAGTTTCAATAACAATAGAATATCCTTGCTTGTTTAATTTACTTCCTTTGAGTCATATTGCTCTAAGGGTTGTTACATTGGTCATTAGAAGTATGTAATAAATAAACAATTACCTACTGTTTGAGAAGGGGTAGTGTGAACCAATAAATAAAGTAAGAAATGTAAATTCCATTTTAGTTTAAAATTTCAAGTGTTGTGAAAATGCCACCTCATCTCGGTGCTGATTTGAAAGCGCGGATTGTTTCGGAATTAGCGGCGGGCCGTAGCGTGCGTGAAATTTCACGTATGTTAGATATACCAAAAAGCACCGTAGGGATTTACCGAGTAAAATGGAATCTTGAACACACATCGGAAGTGGTAGACCTAAAGTATCTACACGTGCTCAAGATCTCGAGTTGTATCATTACGTAACAGAACAACCATTTGCTACATACTCCAGGGCTATAGCAGATACACATTTTCCCGGATGCCGTATAACTGCACAAAAAAGATTAAAGATGGGAATAAAGAAGTATAATGCTGCTGCGTAAGAAGTTCTCAGTGACAAAAATATGAGACGTCGTCTGGAATTTGCAAGGCGATATGTGAACGAACCTTTGGAATTTTGGAATCGAGTGATTTTTAGCGACGAAAAAACGTTCAATAGCCGCAACGATGGACCACTAAAAGTTTTTAGAATGGAAGGAACTCGTTACGAAAATAATCACATATGTCCTAAAAACGAAGTGGTTATTTTTCTGTGAATGTGTGGGGTTGGGTTAGCGCGCGGGGTCCAGGAGTTTGTTGGGCTATCGATGGACGTCTTGATTCTGCTGCGTATTTAGATATTTTGGTAACTATTATGAAACCTTCAGTCGAAGTGTTTTATCCAGACGAAGATTATATTTTCCAACAAGTAAGTATTCTTATTTCACTATACTTTCTCCAAAAAATAGTTCGGGATCTGTTGAATTAATATATTTTTGTTGTTAAAGGACAACGCCCCTATTCATACTTCGCGGGTTGTGCGCAATTGGATACGAGAAAATAACTTGGAGCTGTTACCCTGGCCAGCAAAAAGCCCAGATTTTAACATTATCGAAAATGTTTGGGCTCGAATACTTGCTGTTATCCGAAGACAACAAGGGCCAAATTTTATACCAGTAAACCGTAATGCACTAATTGCAGCCATTGATACCGCATGGGAAACGATTAATATTAATTATATTGATACCTTGATAGCGTCAATGAGCAGACGCCTCCAAGAATGTATCAATAATAATGGAGGTCACACCCATTATTGATTTCTTATATTTATTTATATAGTAATACCTTTATTTAAAAAAAAGTTTTCATTTAATTTTAAACTATAACTTGGTATCTTAATTATAATTATGTAATAAATTCTTGTCAAAAACTAAATATATACGTTGACAATAAGAATTGCCTTAGTTTTTATTTTCACTTTTTATATTAACTACAGAAAAAAATGAAACGTCATAAAATATACATTTTGTAAGGACTAAATATTATGAATAGAGAGTTTAATAAGTAATAATCAGTCAACCCAAATAACCATGTTTAGTTTTTGATTTAATTTAAAAGTTATTGCTTGTAGACGTTTTTAAATCAAAATTATTTCTAATTTTATTTTGTAAACATTTCCTAAACAAAATTTTGATTCGATAATTAATCGAGCTATGGTGTTTAATTAGCGATACCTTCAAATATATTCTTTAAAGAAAAAAATTAAGTAAGCAACGTAAATTACCTATTTTCTAAAACGTGCTTAGTGTAATGATTCATTCTACAGTCCTTCTATAAGATAACTCCTGCTGTTAGAATTGTAAATGATACCCTTAAGCCCGCTTCACAATGTGCAAACTTTTGTTTACAGAAATTGTGGTGTCCAAGTTTTAAATTTCATGAGTGTACATCCGCTGTCGAGGATCCATTGCAGATTTTTCGTTTCTGTCATGTCAGCAGAACAAACAATTTCTTTGGGAATAAGATAGGCAACCAAATTTTCTTTACCATCAGAATGAGATTTCTTGTTTCTGTACCAACATCTATTTGCCACGTGCCCCTTTTTACCACATTTATAGCAAGTAACGCCAGAAGGCTTTCTGGAATTATCAGAGTTACCATTTTGTTTTGATTTTATTTGTTTTCCTTCAGATTTGTTTACGAACATAGCATTATCTGAAGAATGATCTTTTCTTGACTCAAATTCCTCTAAAATTTTGATTTTTAATGCTTCTGTGGTAGGTAGTGCACCCCTGCTCTCAATCGCACACCTAAAATTTTCAAAAGAAGTAGGCAAGCAGTACAATAAGATGATTGCGAGCATTTCATCGTTTATAACTAAATTTAATTCTGAGAGTTTATCAACTGTATCGAAAAACTTATTATCTTAGTAAACAGTACATGTTTTAACAGAACGGCATTACGTGCAGGTCCTTTCGATTTATAAATTGATTCAAGTTTAGTCCACACATCTCTTGAAGGTTTGCAACCTTTAATTTGCTTTAATTCAGAAGGGTCAATGCTTAAAATTAAATCTGATTTAGCTTTAAGATCAGCAGCATCCTAAGTTACAGAAGTTGTGTCATTTTCAACTATTGCAGGTTGGGTTTTTGCTCCAGACACATACGCCCATTCATCCGTTTTTATAAGAAGCGCCTCGGCTTGTATTTTCCATGCATCAAAATTATTTTTGTTTAAGTACTCGATTCGTGTAGTTGTATTTATTTTTAAACTTGCGGGAAAATAACCTGAAATTAAAATTCACTACAAAACTGTTCCAAAAAAATGCGAATTCAATTTTCTTTACATTAAATAGCTTACTAGGCCCATCACCTGTTAGGATTATTTGAAATAACGCAGCATTCACTTTAAATGATTAATTATATTTGAATCGCATGAACAAAAAAAATATCTATATAGTGACATTTGTATTACAACTCTGTATTGCTACGTTGCCGGTTCTCCAAAATGTTCAAACCTTAACACTGTTGTATTGTAATACTAAATCTTATTTTATATTGTCAAAATATTTTGGTTTTATTTAATCTTATTTTTTTTAATCTTAACTTTTGCTCTTATAAATTCTAGATCAATTCTACCATCTTTTTCTGAATTTTGTTAAATATAATGTTTTAGCTGTGGTCGAGACATGGTTAACACCTGATATAATTGATGAGAATGTTTATATTGAAGGCTATTCACTTATTCGAAAAGATCGAATTGGTCGAGGTGGGGGTGTCGCCTTGTTTGTTCGCAATCAATATCGTTATACTACAATTGCTAATTATGGATAAATATTCGTATTAATAGAATCAAGTTTGCTGTTGGCGTTATTTACAGGTCTCCTAGATATAGATTACAAGATTTTCTTTCAGCTTTTGAAGAGTCACTTTCCGCTTTATTACCTAATTTCGATGAGCTCATCTGTTTGGGAGATACGAATATTAATTTGTTAGATATAAATAACAGCGATACAATTAATTATTTAAATATACTTGAATCACATTGACTCAAACAGGTGCTTTCATCGCCTATAACACCTTCTTCTGAAACCTTAATAGACCAATATTATAGATACTGTCTTCTCTTGACATATCCGATCACTGTCTTGTTAGTTGCACTATTAATGTTGAAGCTGCGGTAAAAGTTCTTAGTAAATCAGTAACATTTAGAAATTATAAACATTAATCGATATTAGTTGATCTTGCTAATATTCATTTGGAAGTAATTTATGATATCCACAAATAGATGAGAAGATAGGATTCTTAAACCTAAATTTAATATCCGTTATTGATAAACATGCTCCTCTAATATCATTAACGGTAACTAAAAGCCCTGCTCCGTGGTTAACAAGTGTCATATTAAACTAATGAGAAAGTGTACAAAAAGGCAAAAACTACTAAATCGTCATCTAATTGAGATTGTTATAAGACACTTCGTAACCTAACCAACGCAGCAATTAAAAGGGAAAAAAAGGAATTATTTGCAGTTCAAACTTCGCAATTCTAAGTCAAATGCCACTTGGAGAGTGCTAAGAAACTTTAATATTGGCAAAGTTAAGTCGTCCGATTTACCTCAAAATTTGAAAAATGTAGATGGAATTAATAATTATTTTACTTCTTCTTCACAATCTATTAAAACCAATAACTTTGAAAATCTTTGACTCGAATTTTAGAGTTAATGTTACTAGTACACTGAGTTTTAAAGTAGTGGCGGAAGTTAATGTTTTTAGATTTTAAATACAATTAAAAGTAAAGCGGTTGGAATTGATGGAATTGGTATTGTTGACATTAGATGGCACCTCCTACGTTTTTTCTCTTAGTAACTTTTCTCTATGTTGGCAGAGTTTAGAATTTAATGTTTAATAAAATCTCCATGGAAGTTTTCATGTGTGTATTAACAAATGTAGTTGTTATATCAAAAATAATTAATAAACACGTTTTTTTGACCGATAATAGTTTTTCATTATACTCTGCTCACAGGTTATGGGCCCAGAGCATTAAATAACCTTTCTGTGCGTTTGTTCGTTGGTAATTTAGTAGTTGTGGCTGCATGTGTTGCAAAAATATGTTTCGCCGAAATCAAGTATAAGTTACGTAGAATTTCATTGGTTACATTCGAATTTGTTGTGTACGAGACGAAAAATAACCACGAGAAAAATGCCACGTAACGAATTTGATATTGAAAAACTGAAAGGTAGTGAAAATTACCACACGTGGCAATTTGTAATGGTAAATTATCTTGAGATGAATAATTTAAGCAATTGCATAAAAATTGAAGGGTCGAAAACGACTCTTGAGAAATTAAGTCAAGCAAAGTTACGCCTAGCCATCGCTATATGTTCACATTCTAAAGGCAAAATCCGCTATCGAAGTTTGGACAATTTTAAAGAATTGGTATGAAGACAAAAGATTAACTCGGAAAATTGGCTTATTGAAGACATTAATCTCAACGCGTTTAGATGCATGTGATTCGATTCAAGCGTATGTAGATCAAATAATCACTACGTATTGGTTTCGATATAACTGACGAATGGCTTGGTGCCATTCTACTGGCTGGTTTAACAGACGAATTCAAACCAATGATTATGAGCATAGAACACAAAGTGTTACTCCTGTGGAAAGAGGGGACATTATTCAGCCAATTGTCGAAAGAACATCAATGATGGTCTCAAGAATTCAGACAATATGAAGATAAATGATGAAACATCAAAAATGCTTTCTTAACCAACTTCAGTGCAAAGAAAATATGCGTTAATTCCAACGAGTGGTACTTTGACAGCAGTTGTTCAATCCACATGACTCCAAACGAAGACCTACTGCATCATGTGAAACAAACTAGTGGAATAATCACTGCGGCAACTGACATCAAGATGAATGTTGCAAGTGTTGGTTCCTTAAATTTAAACGTTAACAACAATGATATCCAAGTGAAAGACGTGTTACACGTTCGAATTTACTTTCGGTTTCGAAAATTGTCGAAAAAGACAAAACCATGATTTTTGACAAAAACTTTTGACAAGTTGTAAGTCAAATAATGTAGTGTACAAAATTTGTGCGTCGAACTTGAAATGTATGAAGTTGTCAGATGAAAATAATGAAAACATTGCCACTAAATGGCACCGAAGAATGGGTCACTTAAACTACCAGGACCTGTGTAAATTGCGTGATTTAAGTATGGGTATAAATTTTGCAAATATTGACATATGGAAACCTGGCAAAATTTGTATGGAAGGAAAACAAACGCATTTTCCCTTTAAGTCCAGTAAAAGCCACACAAAGGAAGTTTTAGAATTGGTACTTTCTGATTTATGTGGACCTATGGAAAACTCGTCAATTGGTGGGGCGAGATATTTTTTTAACATTTATCGATGATTACTCGAAAAAGGTTTTTGTGTATTTCTTAAAGAGTAAAACTAAAGTTGCGGCCAAATTCATAGAATTTACAAGGCTAATCGAGAATCAAACTAGTAAGAAGTTAAAAATCCTCAGGACAGTAGAATAGTAGGACGGGTTCTGGCTCACTTTTTGGCGGAAAATGTCGCCACAATGTCAACACAAGGTTAAGATCATGGCAAGGTCATTTCAAGGTCAGCCCAGGTCATTCCTTTGGGCAGGGTCACCTCAAGGTCAAAGCAACGTTTAAGGTCGTTCAGAATGGATCGGACTTGTTCGGGTTTATGTCTTGCAATGAGCTGGGTCAGGGGAACGTTCGGAATCGCTCGAGAAGAATCGGGATTGTTTAAGGTTGCTCGCAAAGTTAATGTCCTGCAATGAGCGGGGTCAGGGAAACTTTCGGAATCGCTCGAGAAGGATCGGGATCGTTCAAGGTTGCTCGTAAGATTAACACTCTGTGAAACCAGATGTTGGGATCATTAACCATTATTTAAGTCAACAATAAATGTAATTTTGATTTATAAACAGAATTTGCGAAAGTGGTTAATAACCTTGAAAACGTTATGTGAAACCCGATGTTGGTTAATCTTTGTTAACAATAAGTGTATTTTGATTTATAAGCAAAATTTTCCACAGTAAAATACTGATATGTATAATAATTGTTGAATCTGCAAGGTTCAAGGTTACGGAAATAAAATTGCTAACTTGTAAAATACCAACTCAAGGCCAAGAAAGTAGAAGATTTATCAGCGGAAACTGTAAAGGTAATGAACAAACAGATTGCAGATGTAGCGAAGTTAAGAATATAATGACCTATAAAGTCAACATGAAAAAATGTAAGGAAACCGGCACTAAGTAAATCTAATTTATTTTTAACAATCAATCAAATGTATTTTTTTTTTAATTTTTAAAGCATCCATTATTTTTTCATCATGTTTGTAATATCTGTTCAAATTTGGAATTGTTTAAAAGAAAACGCCAGTAGTTAAATGAACTCAGAAAACGCACGGTTTGCAAATTGAAATACATCGCTAATCAAATCATTGATTATACGACGGAGTCAGATTGGCAGAGCTTATGGCAGCTTTAGAAACGCAGTTTATAATTAAAAAAATTACAATGGATGGCGCTGCTAGTACAAAATTATCTTGTTAGAATTTGATAAGCAAAGTTACGCACCAGTCCGATTATCGAGACTCTGATATGATAGAACTGAGTCTGCGAAGCTAATTTTGTCATTGTTTGTTATGTTAAGCAAAGTCTTGCGGTTTTAAATTTCAATGATGTTTAAATGCAGTCAAAACAATAAACAGACACAATACCGTTTTGTACCTATTAATTAAAGCCATTGATTAAAACAGTAGTAATTCATCAAAAAAGCATCAAAACACGTTATATTTTGACCGAACAAAATTATTGATATATTATTTAGGTAGTTAGTAAGTAATAAAGAATAAAACAATAATGTTCAAAATTTAAAAAAAAAATGTGTTTTTTATTAGTAAATAATGTATACCTACTATGGATTTAACTACTTTATAAAAATATAAACAAAATTATAATTTACAATAATCACCACATTCGTATAGGTTCACCTTAATTAAATTTATTTGTGCTGTAAAATTCTTAATTTTGGATTGGGTTTATTTGATGTAATAATTTTATTACAAATTAATTTTGAACATTTAAATATTTTTTGTAACTAAAAGTTTGTTTAGTATAAATAATTTATGTTCTTTACAAATTTCATCTTGTGTAACCAATTCAATTTATTTTATTTGTTTTTTATAAATAAACAAAGAATTCGATTTTCCTTACAAATTGAACTAAACTATTTTCACTCTACACATAATAAATAAATTTAATCAGTCCTTCCTCTCTTCCTCCTCTTCTCTTCCCCAACTGCACCTCTTATCAATCCCTTCTTCATTGGCTTGCTTTATACCTTGCTTATGACTCTTTTTCTATTTTCTATTATTTCTCTTCTTTTAATTATTTCTTTCATCCACTCTATCCCTTCCCTCTTTCTCCCAGCAACTCCTTCGTTCTCTCTCTTCCACTCTCACTTCCTCGCATTCTCTACTTATGTGATATAAGTTCTCCCACGCTCCCACACATCCTACACTTTCTATCTATGTCCTCTCTCAATATCTGTTTTCCTTTCTTCATTCCCTACCTAAACCTCGCTATAATTCTTTTTCTTTTAATCCAATCCTTCCCGTTAAATATTTTGGTTTTTCATCTGATCTTATTTCCCAGTAATTTACGTTGTACTTTCCTTCTTTTATTTTTCCAGCTCTTTCCTGCGCCTGCAAATCTAAATCCCTTCTTATAATGTCCATTTCTACCGATCTTCCTTCTCTTCTTATTCTTGCTATCTCTTCTCGTGCATACCCCCTCTTTCATAATATAACTTTCTCTCTTCTTCCCAAATTTTACCCTCTGCATTTCTATTTTCTTCCAACATTCATTTAATATCTCTTTCTCTATCTTACTTTTATCCCTCCTCATACCTCATCGCCCTTTTCCCGGTTTGTATCCTTATTTTTTCTAACTTGACTTCGTCCTCTACTATGTATCCTGGTGTTTCTCTTTCTAAACCTAATGTCCATTTCAATACTTTTCTTGGATCCTCTCCAGCTCATACCATTCTTTCCATCCCCATATTTCTGCCCCATATTTCAAAACACTTGTCACCATCTTCTCAAACAGCCATCTTCTTTTCTCTAAATCCTTTCCGAATATTCTTTCTCCTATGCCCCACACTTGCCTTACTATCTTGTTTCCTTTCTGTTCTAGCTCTTTTTATATGGTCTCTATTGCTATTGTCAGCACTTATAACGTATCCTAGGTATTTGTATTTGTCAACTTTTTCTATTTCTTCTCTTCCCCACCACCATTTTATTTTCCTATCCCTTCCTTTTTTTTTCTTAAACTCCATGATCTTTGTTTTCCCCACATTTGCCTCCAATCCTTTCTTCTCTAAGTACTTTTTATTCCATTTATAGTCTGTTTCATTTCTTCCTCACTCTTTGCTATTGCCACTATGTCGTCTGCGTACGCCAACACCTTTACTTTTTCCTTCCCACTACTATCCCCCCACTTGCTGTTTCTCTAATTCTTCTTCCATGTCTCCTATATACGCCGCAAATAAACATGGGCTCATTGGACATCCTTGTCTCAGTCCCCTTAATGTTTTGAACCCATTCCCCATTTCTCCTTTTACTTTTGTCTTACATGTTGTTTCCAAATAACATTCTTCAATTGCTCCTACTAATCCTTCACTTATTCCTCTTTTCCTCATATATCTCCACATACTTTCCCTTCCTACCCCCTATCAAACGCCGATTTCACATCTATAAAAATTGCCCACATTTTACCTCCTTTCTTTTCAATTTGCTTATTGATTAAATGTTTGAGTATATAGATGTTATCTATCGTACCTCTCCCTTTTCTAAAACCCGCCTGCCAATCTGGTAGTAACCTTTTTTCTTCTAATTCTTTTACTAATCTTTTTCTTAAAATTTCCCCATACACTTTATACCCTACATTTAATAAGCTTACTGGTCTGTAACTTTTTGGCTCTGTTTTGTTTCCTCCTTTGTATATTGGGCACACTACTGCCTCCTTCCATTGCTTTGGGACTCCTTCTCCTTTCCATATCCTTTCCATCGTCTCCCGCAGTTTTTCCCTCATTATTTCTCCCTGTATATTTCCACTGCTCTCCCTGAATTCCATCTGTGCCTCCTGCCTTTCCTCTCTTAATTTTTCTGATAGCTTCTTCCATTTCCTCTCTTCCTATATCTCCTTCTCTCTCTCTCCATTTATTTTTATGCTCCTCTACTCCAATCCATCTTCTATTCCGCTCAATTGTTCATCAATTGTGCTAACCAATTATAATAATAATATTCTTTTGAATTTTACGCGTAAGTTTGAACTTTAATTTGGTCTCATAGTAAATATTATCAAAACATTTTTGGAATTTCTTTAAACACAAAGTAACTACATGTAAATAATTTTCACTTGGTGCATAAAGCCCCCTTCTGCTATCTTAGTTACATTATCGTAAGTTTTGTATAAAATCAATAGTTCTTTTGGTTGTTTAACTTAGAGTTAGTGATTAAACAATTTTTACATGATGTACAATTAAATTTTGTTATACACGTACGAGCTAAGTAGCCCGCAAAATATGCTACAGAACAATCTTCACTTGTCACATTTATAGTATTGGTACTTGGAACCGAGTTCAAGCTGGAAACACTTGATGTTGATGATGACATAATGGTCTCATCTTCATCATCTTTTTTGCCTTGATGCGGTTTATCTCCACTTTCAATGACAGTTTTCATGTCCGGATCCATGTCAAGCTTTACATAAGTACCATCATCAGCTTCACAATTAGAAGACTTTGGTGGTTTCATTAGGGAATATATTGAGTATGAACGAAAGATCGTTCTAAATAATCGTGATGTAGGATTCCGATTGTATCCTCCTTTTTGTCGGTATACAGAAAATAAATTTTCTATCACATCCTGATTCAACCTGCACGTTATTATATATTTTATATCTAAGTTCGTTTATTGTTTGTAATAAACCATTAAAACACGGTGGGGCAGTAATTTTTGTAGTCGCATTCATATTACTACTATATCTTTTTATTTTTTTCAATTTAGGTATTAGGTTTTTTGGATTTTCCAGTACAGATATAGCTAATTTATTTTCTTCAGAAAGGGCGCAATTGTAAGGATTCTGGGTATATAATTGTCTACTATTTAAAACATCAAATAAATTGTTCATTAAGTTTATAAATTCAGCTGTATTTTCTGCGTTATTGCTGATCAATTCCTTTGTTTTTATGCAAGTTTTAATCGCAGCAGCTACAGAATGGGACATTACTTGAACAGCAAGTTTAACACTCATTTTTGAAAAGAGTTCGGATAAATGTGTGCATCTGTTATTTTCATTAACATTTTGCAGTTTATGTTTTTTATCGATCTGGTAAGTTTTTTGATGTCATCAAAACATATTTTTTGTCATCGAACTGATAATCGCCTACTAAAAGATTATTACGGAAGCTTTTAAAGAGATGAGGGACGTCAAAGATTGCATATATTTTTCTGTTTAACACGTTAAAGTGAGGTTTTTCGACGGTAACATTTAATAACTTTAGTGCACTCTGATTACTTGTCCCTTGGTCACAAATTATTATTTTAGGGAGTAAACCTACGTTAATTAAGTTTTTAGTGCTTCTTGAATAAGAACTGCCAAGTCTTTGTATTTCACACCAGAATTAGATAAAAAGTATGATAAGGGTAATTTCCATGAATTGTAAATCCCTCTTACCATAAAAACTAATGCAAGTTTAGCACTTTTATTTTTCGCCCCAATTGGCCTAAATCTTCAAAACCTTCGATGACGTCCATGCTTTTGAATATTCTAAAATTGCATTATTGACATTTCATCAAAACACACGGCACAGGATTTTTCCAAGTTTGATTTAAAAAAAACTTTTTCTTTATTTGATATAGATGTTTTTTGTCGAACCCTGTTTTGTAATAGGAAGAACCTATCCAACTTCGGACTGTTGTAGGCGATGGTAAAATTATTTTTAAGTCATTTCTTAAGAATTTATAGGTTGTTGGAGATTTGTAAAACATCATTAATGCCAAGTTCTTTTCGCTGTTGTTCCATACTGTTGTCTTGGTTCTAAATTGCATGTTTGCAATAATTTTTGAGTATTTTGATGGAAACTCATACTTTTTATTATATTGTCCAATTTAGTCCTTTCTTTAATAAGAAAAATTCTTTTCTTTAGTTTGGATATTTGTGATTTCTTTAGATTAATTTTTCTTTTACATAATTTTAAATCCCTTATTAGTTTTTTTCTAGAAGCGACATTGTTCTCATTCGTTACTAATTTTTTTTTTATTGTCGTTTACGTGATGATGGCATATCCGTTAATTCTCTCAAACGTGTCAAATCTGTTTCTGTTGTATCACACTGAATTTCATCTTCATCTTGAGAAATCTCAGGATCCATTTTTCGTTTTTTACTATATGTACGTTTTGGAATGTCGACCACAAGAGGAGGTGATGTAGTTGCTTCCGTGGTTGAAGTACTTGGTAAGAATAAATCGGATGAAACATGATTATATTTTGAAGGGACCGCTGATTGAATGAGATGATGTTTCGTATGATTGATAAATGATCCGGCATCAAAATGAAGTTCGCAAACGTAACGAGTTCTCAGTTTTTCCTTGTCAAGGTCAAATAAAACTAGATTTTCTGAATTTATTAACCACTTTTCCATCCTACCTGGATCTTCTGTGGAAATCTATACATTTTTAAGTTTGGAAAATCGCTCTTTCTCTTATTACATTTAATAAATGCGCACTTATTTCCAGGCATTATGTAAAAATTAAAGTTTTATTACACAATATATTAATCACGTTCAAAACACACAAATAACACACACATAAAATTAATTAATATCTAACTAAAACTAGATCGTTTATAAATTACAATCAGAGATTATGAAATATTAAGGTGCAAACACACAATCGGTCTCGAATTCGGAAATACAACTAATTTCTTAAATGCGTAATGAAAAGGGTAGCTGAAATAGAGTAGGTAGGTATCTTCTAATTTTTTGCCTAAAACCATTGCAATTGCCGGTTTCTTCCCATAGGTTCAATACGACAAACCGACTCAACGTGGACTAGAAACAACATAAATAAGTTATTTTATCTTTTTTTCTCCGGCATCTTTATTGCATTTTTAATAACTTCTATACATTTCAGATGGTACAAATTAGTTTATTGAGAGATTCAGTGCAATTGTCGGCACCATATTTTTAAAGGAGCAACAAGAAATTCTTAACAGGCTGAGTTGGAAAAGAAGTTGTTTTTTGTCATTTTACAACTTTGCAAATAATAAACGTTGTATCTTTAAAACTTCCAAGTTGCCGCTATACCACAAATTTCGGCGAACCGTTTAACAAAAGAATGCCCTAATTATAAATAAAAACATTTCAGTTCTTATCGTAACGGAATGCAACTGCTACAATAACAACTTGTGAGAAAGTTTGGATTGCGTCATTGTTTACTCAACGCGAACATTATATACCGTTTGCATTTTTTCAGCGCTAACAATTTGAATCAGCGACATCAAGCAATTGAATACTGTACTACAAAATTTAGCGATGACAATAACCTTTTTAGCGAATTTGAGCGTTTGAATGCAGTACTGCAAATACTTTAGTATCGCCGCCTGGTAGCCGAATGCGGTTAAGGTGTTTCCAAATTTTATACGGGGTTTGTCAATCTGACTCCGTCGTATAATCAATGATCAAATGTATTATTTTTTAAATTTTCAAAGCATCCATTACTTTTCATCATGTTGTTATACCTGTTTAAATTTAAAATTTTTTAAACTAAAAACCATTTTCAATAACATTTTTTCATCATAAAGCACTCAGTATGTATAATGTGAATTATTAAAAGCAAATGTTTTATGCATGTGAAGTGCATATTTTATTTCTCAAATTTTTTAAAATATTTTAAGGTTTTTAAAACAAATTAGTGGACACAGGACCTAAAAATTTAAATAAAAAGATTACATAGAAGATTTATTAACGGAAACTGTAAGGGTAATGAACAAACAGATTGCAGATGTACCAAAGTTAAGAATATAATGACATATAAAGTCAACATGAATAAATGTAAATAAACCAGCACTAAGAAAATCTAATTTTTTTTAAAACAACCAATCAAATGTATTATTTTTTTAATTTTCAAAGCATCTATTATTATTTCTCATCATGTTTGTAATATCTGTTCAAATTGGGAATTATTTAAAAAAACACCAGTAGTTGTATTATTTTTTTTAATATTTAAAACATCCATAATTTTTTCTCGTGTTTGTAAAAATTAGTAAATACACACGGTGCGTTATAAAAGTCCGTCTTACACGAAAAATGCATGCGAAAATCTTTTCCACAAAGTACACTTTATAGAAGTAAAGTACAAAAAGGAAAAAAGAATTAATCATTTATTTATTTTAAATACTAACAAATAATTCTAAGACTACACTATAACTAATTTTAAAAATACCTAAAATTTTAAAAATGTCTGCTAAAAGGAGAACGTCAGCACCCAAGGAAAAAATTCCGACCATCAGTATAAGGGATAGCGATGTTGATGAGGATCACTTCTTTGAGAAGTCGTATGCAGCACTAGTCGTATGCCTCAGTTTAGAAGTCTGTAAAATCATATAATTATTAACACATATACGGACATATTTACATTCATTCACTAAAATCACTATAAATTGAAAAACACTTTATTTATAACATGCTCTCTGATTATTTAAAAAAACATTACCATATCGCCTCTCTAGTGCAATAATATGACCCGGTACATATAACATATTTTCATGAAATATATATATAATCAAAAGCCATATTTTACCACAACTATGGTGTATGGCTATTTACATTTTAATATGAACACATCTGTCTGTCACTATAGAATTTCACTTTTCTAATTCACTTCAGTGTATATGTAAATTTAGTCCACTCCTTTTTATCATATGTTTTTTATTTGTGCTTCTCTCCAGTTACATCCTCTGCTATCCAATATTTCTTCTATTACTTTATCCCATGTCTTTTTTGGTCTTCCTTTTTCTTTTTTATTTCCTGTTCTAACTTCCCATACTTTTTTAACTGGTCTCGTCTTATCCATCATTTGTAGATGTCCCCACCATGCTAACTGTCTTTGTTCTATATATTCTGTTATTGATGTCAATCCTAAGTCATGTCGTATTTTAGTATTTTTAATTTTATCTCTTCTTGTGACTCTTTTTACTCTACGGAGATACTTCATCTCAGTTGCTTGTATCTTATTTTTTTGTCGGTTTGTTAGTATCCACGATTCACAGCCGTATGTTAGTATAGGTCTATATACCACTTTGTATACATTAATTTTGGTCTTGTACGACACTTCCTTTTTGCTTATAATTGATAGCATAATATGTGTTGGTAGCTTTCCTTATTCTGTTGTTAATTTCGTTTTCTTGTCCTCCTGTGTTTTCTATTTCCACTCCAAGGTATGAATATGAGCTGACTTGTTTGATTTGTTTTCCGTCTACTTTAATGTTTAAGCTTTGATGGTCTCCTATTGCCATTACTTGTGTTTTGTCTTTATTCATTTCCATTCCAAATTCTATTAGTGTCTTATTCCATACTTCTAAATTCTCTTCTAGTTCCGACTCGTTTGATCCGATTATCATTATGTCATCAGCAAACACTGCTTCTGATATTTTCATTTCCTGTAGATTCTTATAGCCTATCCTAAATTTTTTTGCATTGTTTGTACAAATAATTATAATGTCATCTATATAGATTATAAACAGAAATGAGCTCAAACCTCCACCTTGTCTCAATTCATCAGTCGTTAGAAAGGCTTCCGATCTTCTGTTTCTGCTAATAACTATATTAACTGTGTTGCTATATAGATTCTTAATCGCTCTGATTAGTTGCCGATTTACACCTCTTTTCTTTAAACTGTCCCAAACTCTAATTCTAGGTACCTTGTCAAACGCTTTAACTAAATCAATAAAAGCTAATACTGCATTACGGCCTTGTTTTAATGTTTTGTCGATAATCTGCCTGGCTGTAAATATGTGATCGTGCACACTTCTACCCTTTCTAAAAGCGCTCTGCCCTTCTTCCCTAAGACGATTATCCAAAATTTTCTCAAATACTTTTAATGCACTACATAGCAAAGAAATTCCTCTGTAACTGTTGCACTCCTTGGTATCACTTTTTTTATGTATTGGCGTAATTAAAGCTACTTCCCAATCTTTTGGTATGCATTCTCCTCTCTAGACTCTATTATATACATACAATAGTAAGATGCGCCCCTTCTCACCCATTATTTTTTATCATCTCTGCGTTTACATTATCTACACCTGATGCTTTACCGTTTTTTAACCATTTTAATGTTTCATTTAGTTCCCCCATTTCTATATAGTCATTGTCATCTTCTTCTTGCTGTACACTTGGTATGCTTTTTTCAGTCTCTACTCTATCCTCTGCACTGTTTAGCAACTCTTGAAAATATTCTTTCCATCTATTCATTACTAGTGTATCTTCGCTCAATATTTTCCCTTTTTGTTTTTCACGTACCTTTCATCACTATTCCTATTTTGCTTTATTTTCTTTACTACTTTATAGAATAACTTTTGGTTGCCTTTACTGTTGTTTTCTAATTTCTTCCCAAATTCTTCCCAACTGTTTTTTTTGACTCACTTACTAATTTTTAACATGCTTCCTTTCTTGCTTATATATCTCATAGTTTGTATTCGTCTTGTTTGTTAAGTAGTTTTTCCAAGCTCTCTTTTTTTCTTTTGATCTGAATTTTTATTTTCGTAGTCCACCATACTGTTTGTTTTCTTAGGTTTGTTATTTTGCTTGTTCCACAAACGTCGATGGCAGTGCCTATAAGCGTTTCTTTAAGTATTGTCCATATTTGTTCTACTGTCTTTTCTTCTAACTTTTCTACACTCTGATCTAGATTTTCTGTTACTAATTGTGCATATTTTATTCCTACTTCTTCTTCGTTCAATTTATACGTTTTTATTTTTACAAATTCTTCCCTCTTAGTACACTTCATTCCTTTTATATCTTCGTTCATTGTATCCTTTATTTTTGCTACTACTAAAAGTGGTCGCTATTTATCTCAGGACCTCTCTTTACTCTGCAATCCAGTATTTGTTTCTTGTTTTGTTTTTCCACAATTATGTAATCTATTATTGACTTCTCAGATCTACTGGTTACTTCTCTGGTATAGGTATGTATACTTTTATGTTTGTTCCATGTGTTAGTTATGACCATATTTTGTATTAAACAGAAATCTAGCAGTCTTGTACCATTATTGTTTCGGTGTTCTTCTCCAAACTTTCCTACAACTTCCTTGTAAATGCTGTCTTGTTTTCCTATTCTGCTATTAAAATCACCAACTAAGTAAACTTTACCTTTTGCTTTATCTGTTACTTCAGTTAGTTCTTGCCAGTATCTATCTTTCACTACCACTTTTTCATTTTCATCCGGTCCGTACGTTACAATTACCGTTTTAGTTTGTTGTTTAGCGTCTCTTAATTCTATTGAAAGGGTCCTTTCCGACCAGGCGTTCCAGTTGTGTATCATGTGTGCCTACTTCTTATCGATTATACACCCTACTCCTGCAGCCGCTCGTTCCTTTTCATCCACTCCGCTGTATATGAGTATATTGCCCTTCTCCAGTGTTGTTACGCCTTTTCCTTTTTTTTGTTTCTGTTATTCCTAATATGTTCAGGTTTCCTGTTTCGAATTCTTCTTCCAATTCTATTCCCTTTCCATTTAGGCTTCTTATGTTCCATGTTCCTAATTTCCACAATTTTTACCATTTTCTACGCCATTTCTGTTACCGTTAGACCGTCCTCGGTTTTTGTTTATCAGTTTTTTGTCTGTGTCTTTGGGACTTCTGTTTGAATCTCCTTCTCTTTGTCATTCCATATATATAGTGTGTTGTTACTCCACATTTTCTGGTATCCTATTCTGATTTTTTTCCTTCGTATTTTTCTTTTTCGGCAAACTTCTTGATTTCTCCTTGAATCTCTCCTTCTTTTATTGTTAAGTCATTTTCTATTGTAATTCTTGTTTCTTTGAAAGCGTGTTTCTTCTTCATTATTTCCATCTTATTTGCCCACGATTTTATTTTAACTAACACTGTTTTATTTGCATACGCTCTTCCCTCGGCTCTTCCTATTTAAAAGCTTCTACAATTTCTGGTTTTACTCCAATGCTTTCTTCCATGATTTTTTCGATTGTATCTTTGACTTCTGCATTATCGATTTCAATTCCCTAGTGATCAAGGGACTTCCTTTTCTCTCTTTCTTATTTTTCAAGCTGGTCTTCCATTTTTCCTATTCTTATTTTTAATTCTTCATTTTCAACTTTCATCATTTTCCATTCTATGTCGCTTTTTCTAGTTTCTCTCTCAACTCTTTGATTTCATCCTGATTTTTCTGAAATTCATGAAATATATTTATCCCATAAAATAGAACGAACACATACAGCTTAAAAGAAAAAATTAACTTACATCAGCTGCAGCTATGTCATCGCAGGACTGGCTACCTCTTCCCCAGCACCCCGGATGAGGATTTACCGTGGTTGAGCGGGTTTTGGAGATTGCCCGGGATGATGTCGCAAGACAAGAAGATCGCGTTGCACAACTAACGGTTCCTTTCCGAAAAAGAGGTCTGCAAATCATACAATTTTTCACACTTGCATTCGGACATATTTTGCAACAGTTTACATTCATTCACTAAAATCGTAATAAATTAAAAATATTTCATTTATAACATGCTCACTGATTATTTTAATAAAACATGATATCCACTCTCAACACATTTTCAAACACATGAAATTAAGTATAAGAACGTATAACTTACACTGATTTAGAGTAAAATCGACTAAATCACTAGACAATGAGTGTTTGAAATTAAACTAACAACTGATCTTGAATATAAAGTAGCTTTTGCTTAAGAGTATAATTGCTGCGTCTGCAGATTCCGATGTGGCATAGACAGACAGCGTTCATTGTCGCTTGCACTGTAATGAACTATGAAAATGCAAAATTTACAATTTGAAAATCAACTACGTTCCGACGTAAAAATATTAAACACAAACTTTCATTTTACTTCTAAATAAATTATTATCACCGCTCCGTTAGTTTACCAAATAAAACTGAGATTTTTTACAATTTAAAAATTTCCGTATCCAAGAAAAGGTGCTGATTGTAATTAACTTTCTGAAAATATATCAATGAGGGGAGATTCAAAGTAGTACTAGTACGTGATATTAATATTTAAAGCAGGACCGGAGGCGCTGTCAATGGGGGATTTACACTATAATTAAGCATCAAATCAAAAATTGTTTAAACAAAAGTTCTGTATATTAGAAACAGTCTCTATATGAAAAAATTGTACAAGTATTATTTTTTGGAAAAAATGCTGTAGGGAAAGTATACTTTTGGTTGTTTTTTCATAAAAGAACAAATTTTAGGAAAACAAAGTAGTACGTCAATGTCATCACCTTGGAAGATTTCATCTTCGACATCCATTTCGTTTTTTACCTTAATCACAACGTAACAAAAATCTAATGAAATCCAAAGACGAAATCAATAATAAAACCAAAACATAAAAGTTAGGTTATAATCAGATATATTTATCTGTAATCGGACAAAGCTAGGGTTAAATGATTTCAGCGGCCAAAATTGAAGGCTTAAACTTAAGCGAGCTTAGTTAAAATTTTCAATGCGGTACGTACATACTAAGCTTACAAGTAAAGCGCGCTTAAATTGCAAGCCTAGCTTATGAACATACGGAGAATATGGCCCCTCACTAACGAGGAAAATAATGTCGTGTTACAAAAATGCCTCTTTAAAAAAATTAGCCAACATAACAGTTGGCAAGTATAAAAATTTCGAATCGCCTGCAGTAAAGTACGCAAGTGGTTGTACAATAGCAAACAAACACTGAGAATCATCCGACAGCTGTTTCGTCCTTTTGGAACTCATCGGGAGTGAGAGAACTCGAGTGTAAGTTCACTATTGTACAAACGCGCGCTGTCGACTATATGCCCTACTGGAGAAATCACAATATTTAAACGATAAGTTTTTCGACATCTAGTGTCGACTCGTGAAAGCGTTCACGTACGTAAATGTTAGCAACTTAATGTACAATAGTGAACTTACACTCGAGTTCTCTCACTCCCGATGAGTCCCAAAAGGACGAAACAGCTGTCGGGTGATTCTCAGTGTTTGTTTGCTATTGTACAACCACTTGCGTACTTTTACTGCAGGCGATTCGAAATTTTTATACTTCCAACTGTTATGTTGGCTATAATAATTGAAGAATCGACTATGTAACTGCTTTACATACCTGTTGGCAAAGTTGCTAACATTTACGTACGCGAACGCTTTCACGAGTCGACACTAGATGTCGAAAAACTTATCGTTATATATATATATATATATATATATATATATACAAGGTGATTGATTAGTGCGATCAAGTTCACTATCTTCTATACCCTTCGAAGTATCAAAACAAACGTTACGGGAGATTATAGCTATCATTAAGCCTTATATTTTAAAATTAGTTACAATGTTACAGGGTGTTCCATAACGCCGTGCCAGACCAAAGTTACATTTTTTTAAATGAAATACCCTATACTTTAATTTAAATTTGAAATCCGCTTCACTTCCTCATTAGAAAAATATATACTTGTAAACTCTTATACAGGGTATTTAAAAAGTTATAACCACCTTTCCATGAAAATCGTAACAAGTTCACCGCCCTGTATAATTTCAAACATTGTCATTTAATAAATAAAAGTCAAAAAACTTGTTATCGGTTGCCATGAAAACGAGATCTAATTTTTTGGACTTGGAAAAATTTTCAACTAAATGAACCTATTTTTCCATTATTCTCTAGAATGGAAAAAAAATTAGAACGGAGAGAACTGGTTCCGCGATTTTGAAACAAGCAAAAACTTTTATGAAGAAAATATTTTTCTCGAAAAATTAAAATAGTTTTTCCTCTTGGCAACCCCATCCGGGGACATACTGTATATGTGGATTTTGAAGCTAATTGCATGAGTACAGCAAAAATCACAAACATTGCACTTAAATAGTACAACTACTTTGAAATAACTTTTTTAAACGCAGTTTTAATTGGTGTTTCTTGAGTGTGTGTTCTATAGTGTCTAGTCAAATCACTTTTTGTGTAATACGTGTAGTCGCACTTGTTACAGCTGAAAGGCCGCTCTCTTGAGTGTTTGAACATGTGGATTTTCAAGCTCATTGCATGATTACAGCAAAAATCACAAACAATACACTTAAAGGGTTTTTCTTGAGTGTGTGTTATATTGTGCGGAATCAAATCACTTTTTCTGTAACACCTGTAATCGCACTTATCACAACTGAAAGGCCGCTCTCCTGAGTGTTTGTACATGTGGACTTTCAAGCCATCTGAACGATTACAGCAAAAATCACAAACATTACACTTAAATGGTTTCTCCCGAGTGTGTGTTCTATTGTGTTTAGTCAAATCATTTTTTTGGTAACACCTGTAGTCGCACTGATCACAGCTGAAAGGCCACTCTCCTGAGTGTTTGTACATGTGGGTTTTCAAGCTGGTTACTTGATTACAGCAAAAATCGCAAACATTACATTTAAATGGTTTTTCTTGAGTGTGTGTTCTATTGTGCTGAATCAAATGACTTTTTGTGTAACCCCTGTAGTCGCACTTATCACAGCTAAATGGCCGCTCTCCTGAGTGTTTGTACATGTGAGTTTTCAAATATCTTAATTGATTACAGTCATAATCACAAATATTGCACTTAAACGGTTTTCTTTGAGTGAGTTTTATTGTGCCGACTTAAATTAGATTTGTGCTGACACTTGTGGTCGCACATATCACAGCTTAAAAGCCTTTCTTCAGAGCGTTCACACAAATGGCTTTTCAAATTTTTGGATTTGTTACAAATACAGTTGCAATTTAACAGTTTCTCATGAGTTAACACATGAAACTCCAAAGTTGTCTTGTTTTCACACTGATAACCGCAATTGTGACATTGAATTACATTTACTTCCGATGTAACATTAGAGTGAATCTTTTCGTGGCTCAGTAATAAGGAATTATCAAATGTAGTATAACTACACAAATTGCATTGAAGTAGATGAGTAAATATGTGATTAGTTAATATTTGTTTTTCACTTGTAGCATAATTACATTGGTAGCAGTAGTACAAGATACCTGTTGATGTAAATTTTTCCACACACGTCAATACATCGGTGTTAAATAACACACATTCTTCTTTAACAATGTCTTTATTCTCACTTTTAATCTCAACTTCGAAAAACTCTTCCTTGATTTTTTTCAAATAAGTTTCATCAGCAAGTGAAGAAGAGTTTATCATAAATGATTCTATATTTTCGTTTTGCATTAATGCTTGGTGTTTTTCATCAATCTTGAGTTTGCAATCGTTGCAGGTAAGTGGGTTTTCATCAATGCTCAATTCCTATAATGTAATTTAAGTCTTTAAATAATTCAGTAGGGTACGATACTTACTGCTTTTATGGGAAATGTTGACAATGTAGGAAGTTGGATTGAATCGGAGCATTGTGAATGTAGTGGCGCTTCTTCTTTTATATTTTTTAAACAAATTTGACATCCTATTGTGGTATCTGCCATTATTAATGCTCTAATTGTTTATCTAGTAATATTGGTGTTTTTGAAGTAGACAATCAGATCCGTTTTGTAGTGATTGTTGTACCTGCAAATATACTTATTCGTATATAGGATGATTCAGATAATGTTCATATTTGGTCGTTGATTAAAGGAGATACGCAATCGTACAGCGCACAAAATAAAACAAAAATCACGGAAAATATGCAAACTAATTTTAAAAACTGGTAGCGGTAATATATCCATCCAATCACATCATACCGTGTAGGAAAGATACACAATCGTGTGTGTTCCATTTTGTCATGTTTACCTAATAATTGTAATTGCTCGCTGAGTTAAAAGTTTTGGTATAAATAAAGCTTTAGTGTAAATAAATTCAACAAAAAATGAAAATTTTGAAATAAACCACAAACATTTAAATTTGTGACATAGATACTTTTTGCTTGGCATGTACTTGTCAAATAACCACGCTACTAGCCACGCCACCAGTATACAATAACATTCAGTAGGGACAGATCGCATGTCCTTGATGACAAAATTTACCTCGCGCATGACAGCCAGTTGGTAGGACTTCCTACGTTTCCCGGTGGTGGCGTAGATATCGCTATTCAAAAATTTGAAAAATATTGCTAGAAATATTTTCACTTTTGTCTTACAATAAAAACTTCTTAATGTGTAGGTATTTTAATTATAAAAATAATATTTATAGGAAATGGTCCAACTTGATGAAGAAGCAACCGCAACAATTGAAGTTATCGAATTATTTGACAAATTTTTTGATATTCTGAATTCTTCACGAACAAGCAATATAATTGTGCTTTTAAGGGGTTGAAATATCAGAAAAATTTACTAAGCAAATGTTTATGATTTCTAAACACTTAAAGTAAATAAACACACCAAACAAATTTAACCCTTAACCGCTACAGTGCGGTCCCACAAATCGCTCGCATTTTATTACACTACGTAACTCTGACAAGTTCAAAGATATGCCACCAGGGTTCCATGTACCTTTCAGCCACCGTATGCCGCACACTCTAGTGTAGTTTGAGGCTTGAACGTGTTAGTGTCGTATTATTATACACCATAAAGTTTCACCGCGGTCCGAGAAACCGCACTGTAGTGGTTACGTATGTATATCGCGCTAAGCAGTATTTTCACAGACATTATTTTTTCACCAAAACAAAGGTAATTTTGAAATGACCGACCAGCCAGGGCCTTCTAGGATGCAAGTAGATGATCCGAGATTTGAAAAGTGGGCTGAACAGATGTTGAATGATGTCTGTAATGAAGATTTCGAATTTGATAATAGTGACGATTCCGACAGTGATGATTATTACAATACTAAAGACATCGTTATTGAAAGCGATCATAACACTGACTCTGAAGAAGATGAATCCGAAAATGAAGGATCTAGCGATGAGTGTGGACATAATTTACCGGGTTCTGGCGCCGGTAACCAGAACTACTATATAGCAAAAGATAATTTTAGATGGTATGCCAAACACATCAAACATGCAACAATATATTATTACAAAATATACTTTTTGCAGGTCAAAAATAGAACCCCCAACTAACGTAAGAACGCGACAACATAATATAATCGTTACGTTGCCTGGCCTAATAGGGCCTGCAAAGGATCTAGGCAACAATCCCAAGGTTGAAGATGTATGGAGTTTGTTATTTAC
Organism: Abscondita cerata; assembly: GCA_030710515.1. Classification (NCBI taxonomy): domain Eukaryota; kingdom Metazoa; phylum Arthropoda; class Insecta; order Coleoptera; family Lampyridae; genus Abscondita; species Abscondita cerata. Next base: position 127,463 of record JALBCR010003424.1, on the reverse strand, counting down.
AGATAACATGATATTAGAAATTATTCAGTGGACGAATTTAAAATTGGTTTAGCTAGAGCAAAATATAAAAGCTCTACCCATACTGTTCTTAGTGATACCAATGTAGTTGAAATGAGAGCATTTCTAGGATTGTTAGTATACACTTCAGTTTTTAAATCTGGAAATGAGAACTTACAATGTCTGTTTTCTACTGATGGTACTGGAAGGGACGTATTTCGTTGCACTATGCCCAAAAGACGTTTTGAGTTTTTACTTTGCTGTTTAAGATGTGATGATCCTAATACCAGAAAGGAGAGAGCGATAGAAGATCCTGCTGCTGCCGTATCAAATATTTTGACGCACTAATCAAAAATTCTAAAAGATGTTTTAGTTTGGGATCTAGCGTATGCATAGATGAAATGCTCGTTGCGTTTCGAGGCAGGTGCCGTTTTAAAATGTATATGCCCAACAAACCGGCAAAATATGAGATCAAGGTAATGTGCCTTACCGATGCTCGAAACAATTATCTATACGATGCCTGCATTTATGCTGGAAAAGGTTCAGATGGTAGAACACTAACATTGGAAGAAAAAAAACTTAACATTCCTTCACAAGCTGTTATACGCCTATGTAAATCTATTGAAGGCTCTCACAGAAACGTCACAGCTGACAATTGGTTCAGTTCCATCCCACTGGTCATGGAACTCAAAAAGCGAGGCTTGACATATGTAGGAACGCTAAAAAAATAAGCGTGAAATTCCGCGTCAGTTCCTTGCAGATAAAACAAGACCAATAGGTAGCAGCTTGTACGGATTTCGTGAAGATATAACACTACTCTCTCATGTACCAAAAAAATCCAAATCTGTTTTACTTATTTCTTCAATGCACCACAATAAAGGAAATGACTCGAATACCGAGAAACCTGAAATAATTCAGTTTTATAATTTAACAAAAGGCGGTGTCGACACTCTAGACAAAAAATGTGCAAATTATAGTTCTAGCAGACGAACACGCCGATGGACAATGGCAGTTTTTTTTACTATACTAGATATTAGTACCGTGAACGCTTATATTCTGCATCAAAGTTACAAAATACATCAAGAATGGAACGCCTCACTCAAATTATTAGCGAAGAATCTCGTAGCACCTGCTATGCAACTTAGGACAAAAATCCAAGGATCTCAAGAGAGCTGAGAGTCACACTAGGTAGAGTATTAGGAGTATCTGAAGCAGATCGCTCAAAGGACCTCCAAGTAGAACGTCTTGAAAAGAACGTACCTGCTATAAATGTCCGCCTAAATTGAAGAGGAAAACTCAGTATATGTGCACAATGTGTCAACGACCAATTTGCCTCCAATGCGCAAAGAAAATATGTGATAATTGCCTTGAGAATGAATAGGTGTACAAAAAACACGCAAATATTACTTTTTCCTGTTTCACTTCATAACTTTAAAATTTATATTTTATTTAAGCTGTTTCTTATGTATAATTAACTAGTAAGTAAGTAAATAACCAGTTTCAATAAAAATAAAGTTAAAAAATCTTAGAACTTTATCTTTGTGTATGTAAAAAAGCGGTATCACAGACCGCACCGTAGCGGTTGTGTGAAAATTTATCACTGTAGTGGTTAAGGGTTAAAGTCAGGTTAAATTCATTCGTTGTTTTGCAATTACAATAAAAGGTGCTTATTTTATGGGATAAACTAAAGTCTGAAGAATTTGAGTATTTATTTACTTTCAAAAAGGTATTTTCTCAAAACTTCTTTCATTCTCCACGTCAAAACTGTTTACCAGATTACGGTGAGATCTTAAAATTAAATCTAGACACTATTTCGAGATCTGTGGATGTAAATGCACGGTTAGAAACGCAAGATTTCATAATTACTTTGAAAGACTATGATTACCATTACCATAACATCGAAGAAAACTCAATCAGATACACACCTGTGGTTACCTAATCCGAAAATGTTTAAGTGTTCACAGTTGTGATGTATGCAAACAATATGCAAATGATCATAAAGACCTTGACAAAACTTCTTTGTATGCTCCTTTCGGAGCTACCAGAACAAAACCTCCAACTGTTTAACAAGTTGTATATGCCCAATGACAATTTTTTCCATTACATTTGTGAACTGGAACAGGTTTTTGAGAAAAATTTTAAAGCTACTGTCTTCTTGGATCGTACTTTGTCACAATTTATAAATGTACACCTTAGAGCTACCTTCATTCATCACTGTGCACATTTCCCATATACATATTTATTGAAATTATATAGTCGAATGTGATTATTTTACGCCTTAAAATTTGTAAACAAAACTTTCAATTTACAAATGATAAGGGTGAACGTATAAGAAAAAAACAATTATTTGGCAGCATGCTTAAGTGTTTTTTACAATTCTTTGGTTCACTTTGCATTAAAGCCCTGGGGCTGAAACCGTTCTACATTTTAGTGTTTTAAAATAAACAAGTAAAAGTTGGCGCTTGAAACTGTAGTAAATTTTCGATTTAATTAATTTATTGGACGATTATTTATCGCATAAATTCTCTTACAACAAAACGATTTAGGACATTTGAATTTGAGGTTAACAAGTATTACAGTGTTGACCTTATCTATCGTGTTAACAATGTAAGCGATTTGACAGTGTCACAACAGTGTTTTATCACAACGCCATCTATATCGATTTCTAAGAAGTCCTACCAGAGATATGAAAACTTATCCTTTAAACTTTAAACTGACAGTGGCGGCTCGTAGTCAATTATACTGGGAGGTCAAAAATTAATTTAAAAAATAGGCAGACTTAAAAAAATATAAATAACTCAAATGCACCGTAAAATTTTATACAATCTACAATTTTGTTCAAAATATAGCGATTTTTCGAAACATTCTCACTAAAATCTCTAAAGGATTTTCTATAAGCATTGTCTAACTGTGTACGAATATCAACATTTCCCTACGGTTGCAAAATTTACCGAGCATTTCATGTGTTCTGCAGATAAAACATGTTTTTTTATTTCCTCTTTTAAATGTTTTAAATCTCTGACACCGGATTTGGAATATAGCGAGTCTGACGAGTCTTTAGAAAATAATAAACAAACAAAACAGTAAAATACGTTTGATACTTCACAACCACATATCCAGTTAGCTAAATCGTACATTACCTTGCGAAAGTTTCGATGAACATCTTTATTTTTGTCTTTGCTAGTCTGTCGTAAACTTAGTTCTGGCAAAGGACTACCATTTGCCTTGAACTCAACTAATTTTGTAAAATTAAGTTTGTTAGCACTTTTTAGTTGTTTAGTTTTCTGCACTACCGACATTTTCTATTATAGCGCATGCACACGCGAACCAAAAATAGTATTTTTACAAAACAACACAACAACAGTAAAAAATATCAATATAAATTCTTAAATTGATTTAAAACACGCAAAAATCGAATCAAAAATCGATCGTAGTTGTACACCCGATACGAAGTCAACGTAAACTGCGGGATCCGGCTCATGACCCAAAGTTGATTATTTTTCGGATGTTCGCGTTTATTCGGGCGCTGCACGTTTTTCGAGTTTTTCCGGGTAGATCTAATTCAATGAGGACAATTCGCACCGCCAGCCCAAGGTTGAAGAGGATGAATTACGAACGACGGCCGATAAATTTTAAGTTAGTGTACTTGCGACTTAATTACCTATTTTAATAAAACACGTAATAATGAATATTTTTTTATATATTGTCAAAATTTTGGGAGGTCATTGACCAAATGACCATATGGACAAGCCGCCACTGAAACTAAATGTTATTGTATACTGTGGCCACGCCTTCTCATGACTTGTTTTTAACTGTGAACTGTACAGAAACCACAAAAAGCTTGTATTGCTTTATCTCTAAGCTTGATTGATCAAGTTTTAAGCTTAATGCAAGTCTAGTACAAGAACTGAAGTTGGCACTTGTCCAACTTGAGCATAACGTGAAACAGCAAACTTGATTTCAGGTTAAAACATTAAATTTATTTTCAGATTGAAACCGTAAACTTGGTTTCAGTCTAAAACTATAAACATAGTTTTAGTTTGAAATAGTATAATTGTTTTCTATTTGAAACTTCAAATTTGGTTTCAACTTAAAATAATAAACCTATTTTTAGCTTGAAACAGCAAATCAGCGTCATGTTGGAATCCTTAAGCTTGGTTTCAGTTCAAAACTATGAACCTATTTCTAGCTTGAAAGAGCATACTTGTTTTCTATTTGAAACTTCATATTTAGTTTCAGTTTCAAACAATAAACCTATTTTCAGTTTAAAATTGCAAACTTGCTTTCTGTTTCAATCCTCAAACTTGCTTTCAGCTCAAACGATAAACCTATTTTTATCTTAAAAAGCATACTTCTTTCTAAGCGAAACTTCAACTTTGCTTTCAGCTTAAAACAATAACCTATTTTTAGCTTAAAACACCAAATTTACATTACATTTAAACCGGGAAGCTTGTCAGTTAATCAGTTGTTAGAGAAAGCATGAAACTTCTTCAAGAAGTCAACTTAATATAAGATTATTTCACAAAGGTGCGACAACATCTGGATGTTTATATAGTTTGTACACATTTTTTTTAAATACTAGAAAATCTGAAATTATTGAACCATTTGTACGTGAATGTCGCCGGAGAGTTATGTAGTCCGAAAGGCATCCGGGTGAACTGAAACAAACCCTGTTTGGCACTGTGAAAGCGGTGATTGCTTTAGAATCCTCTGACAAAGGAATTTGCCAGTACGCTGACCGTATGTCCAGTGACTCAAAAGATAGCTATCCCATTCCCTATATCTCCTCAATTCTCGATAGATTGCGAGATGCTAAGTTTCTTTCATCGCTGGACATACGGTCAGCGTACTGGCAAATTCCTTTGTCAGAGGATTCTAAAGCAATCACCGCTTTCACAGTGCCAAACAGGGGTTTGTTTCAGTTCACCCGGATGCCTTTCGGATTACATAACTCTCCGGCGACATTTCAACGGTTGATTGATAGGGTCTTGGGTGTTGATCTGGAACCTTTTGTTTTGCTTACCTGGATGATGTGATCATTGCCACTCCGACTTTCGAACAACATCTAGACGTACTTCTGAAGATCTATAACCGTTTACTTTCAGCTGGTCTAACTATCCGTGCAGACAAGTGTAAGTTCTGTTTATCTGAGCTGCGTTATCTAGGATACGTGGTAAATCGAAACGGTTTGTTGGTTGACCCCGACAAGGTATCAGCCGTATTGGCTATTCCCACTCCAACTAAGGCTACCGACATTCGACGATTTATTGGGATGGTGAGTTGGTATAGGCGATTTATTCCAGATTTCTCTTCACTTTCTGCTCCACTGACTCAGTTAACTAAGAAAAACGTTTCCTTTGTGTGGTCGCTCGATTGTCAGAACGCTTTTCTAACGTTGAAGGAACGTTTGGTTTCTGCGCCTGTCCTTTCTTGTCCTGATTTTTCTCTGCCTTTCACCATTCAGACGGACGCTTCGGATTTTGGACTTGGAGCTATACTGAGTCAACGAGCGGAGGAGAGTGAAAAAGTAATTTGCTATCTTAGCCGGTCCCTAACCAAAGCCGAACGAAACTATTCCACGACGGAGAAGGAGCTGCTCGCATTGCTATGGGCCATTGAAAGCTTCGCCCGTACGTCGAAGGATCTCATTTTACGGTGATTACCGATCACCACTCCTTGGTATGGCTTAACAAACTACAGAATCCGTCAGGAAGACTAGCTCGTTGGACACTAAGGTTACAACAATATGACTTTTCCATCATACATAGAAAAGGCAAAGACCACGTTGTTCCTGACATGCTATCGCGCTCCGTACCAGTTCTTAATTTCATGGATACTACCGACGTTCTCTCTAATGTAACTATTACTCTTCCTACTAGCGATACTTGGTATAATAATATGGTTAATCGCATACTTTCTTCTTCTACGAAACGGTTTTCAGTATGGTCTGTGGTGAACAATGTTCTTTATCGGCGTGTTAAAGCTCCTTTGAAAGAAAAGGATGTTTGGAAAGTTGTAGTTCCATCCGAACAGCGGACGAAAATCATACGTGATCATCATGATCCGCCTGTATCTGGACATTGCGGAATTTTTAAGACAACAGCCCGCATCATGCAACGGTATTACTGGCCTAAACTGCGCGCTGATGTGGCAGCGTACATCCGACGTTGTTCAGTCTGTGCTGAGCATAAAGTGGAACAAACCGGTTCTCAAGTTATTTTACTCCTCGAGCTAAGCCTACTCGCCCATGGCAGGTATTGTGTTGCGATCTGATTGGACCGTTGCCCCGCTCCACTAAAGGACATTGCTATATTTTTGTGGTGGCCGACTGTTTCACAAAGTTTCCGCTTTTCTTTCCTTTACGTACGGCTACGGCGTCTGCGGTCACTAAGCTTATGGAAGAACAAGTTTTCCTACTCTTTGGTGCGCCACAGTATCTCATTACGGATAATGGCGTTCAGTTTCGAAGCCGAGATTTTACCAAGCTCTGCACAGCTTACTGTACGAAGATCTTGTATACTGCTCGTTATCATCCAAGAGCCAATCCGGCCGAACGAATTAATCGCGTTCTAAAGACTATGCTATCCTCTTACATCAAGACCAATCATCGCCACTGGGATGTAAATCTGGCTAAGGTAGGATGTGCCATTCGCACTGCTAAACATGAGATAACGGAGTGTACCCTTTCTTTGCGATGTTCGGTAGGGAACATGTGGCAAACGGACAAATTTTCTCACAAGAGTTTCAGTCAGGAAAACTTCTCGAAGATCAGACGGAAAATTTAAGTAGATACGAGAAAATACGTCAACACATTCTGGAGAAATTGTCCAAGGCTTACGACCGTTACCGTCACAAATACAATCTGCGCAGTCGACACGTAAAATACCAACTAGGAGATATGGTTTGGAAGAGGAATTACTGCTTATCTTCTGCTGCAAATTCCTTTAATGCCAAGCTCGCTCCAAAATTCACGGGGCCGCACCGTATAAAAGCTGTTATGTCTCCGTGGACGTATGAGCTAGAGGACGTACTAGGAACTTCGCTGGGAATCTGGCATGTTAAGGATATAAAACCGGCGTATACTGAACCGGGACTTCTTGATCCTGCTAGTCATGAAAACCCTCAGAGCACTAATATCTCCCTTCTCTATCCTCGACGTCGAAAACGACGAAGACTATGTTGATACTTGACGGACTGACTTAACCACGACACGATATGGCTATAGTACGGTTGAATCTACACTACTAATCTGGGATTATTCTATTTATTTTTTTCTTTCTTTTTTTTTTTTTGGGTGTTTCTTTGCTGCATAAGGATGTGTGTAGTGACTGGTTAGTTTTCTTCCCTATTAAGGGATATACGACAAATGTCGACTTGGTAATCAGCGCTAATTTTGTGGTTAGGTCCCTGTACTTTTGCTTTCTTTATTGAGAAACCGGTGGTTTCATTTATTTTGGGTTTGTTTGGGGAATTTTGGTGACCTAACCGACCGTCTTTCTCTAGACGACTTTTTGCACATCCAGGCCGAATGGCTTCTCGAGCTGTCGCTCGGGTTAATTTTTTTCATTTTCGGGTGGTTGGTTGGGCTTTTGACAAAGGGATGGTGACTTTCTCCGTTGGCTATACCATCAAGTCAACCTTGTTGCGTGTTTGGTTTTTGTCTTTAGTGGGTTATCTATACGGGGGGATTATATTAGACCATAGGGTTGGGGTTGGGTATCTTTAATTCAGGGTTTTAGCTGTTCTATCCTTTTCTTTTTATTCATACTTTCATGCATTTTTTTTTGGTACTACGAACAAACTTTCGGGTTGTCGTACATCGTGGGTTCGGTGGGTTTTCTGCCTTGGTGCGTTTCCGCTGTATAGCGACTTTTTCCACTTTACCCCATTTATGTTGGTGTTTCTTTCTCTCTTGGAAGTTCTATTGATTTTCATTCTTACTGTACGAGAGACACCATTCCGCGAAAGCGACTTTTGTTGTACGTTAACCCTTATCGTCAAGGTGAGTCTAACAGACTCATTGACTCACTTTTTCTAATATTTTACACTACTTGTTGTATCTAATACTCTTTGTGATTTGTTTATAAACATATTTAGGATATTTGTTCCTTAATAAAATACAAAAAATGCGTATTAAAAAAAAAAGTGTATAAAAATTTTCAGACATAAGTGAACAATATGAGTCCGGCAGACCCGAATATTTTCCGAATAGTTGACTTACCCTGCGCCGAACGTATTAGTGTATAGGCGCCTGTCTGTCTAGTGTTTGTCATTTGTAGTTTTACTTTGCATATGTATTCAAAACTGTCCCTCGTGACTTTACATAAATTGTTATCTATTCAATATTATTGTTATTTTATTAGGTAAGTTATACATTCTACAAAGTTCTGATAAATACTTTATATTTTTGTAGATTATTTTGTTTCAATATTCATAAACATTTGTGTAATGGCAAACCGGCCACTGTCTGACAAAGAATTACAAGAAATTATTGACAATTGGTCAGATTTCGATTATAATCCTCCTCATGACATAAATAATTCTGACAGTGAATCAGAACCGAAAGCGAAAATGTATCTGTGGCAAGCGAAGAATCTGATATTCAATGTGATGATAATGAGGAAATTGAAAATGAAAGTCATAAACCGACGTCGGTTCATATTTTTACGGTAAAGATGGAACCGAATGGTCACAAAGCCCAATCCGTCTGGTCGCTCTAAGGCTTGCAACATAATCAAAACTGCACTAGCTAAGGTGTGCCTTCCACCAGGAAAAATTGTAGAAGACCCGGTTGACGTTTTTACTTGTATATGACAAGTGAAATTGTTGAACAAGTAGTTAATTTTACAAACGCCGAAGCCCTGCGTGTATTATCAACTGATAAATGGAAATCTTGTGATAAGATTGAATGTATGCTTTTGGACTTTTGATTACTGCCGGTCATTTGAAATTTAATAACACAAGTTACGATGTTTTATGGAATCCTATTTATGGACCGCCAATCTTTAGAGCAACAATGGGCTTGAATAGATTCAAGTGGTTTTGCGCTTTATAAGATTTGATTGTAAAGAAACTAGATCCAAACGTCGTGAAAGTGACAAACTACCGCTATCCGTGACGTATGGAGTCAAGTAAATATAATTTGAAGAAGCATTATATTCCGGGCGAAACTCTCACAGTCGACGAGCAATTGGTTCCTTACAGAGGCGCTGTCCCTTCAAGCAGTATATGCCATCAAAACCAGACAAATATGGCATGAAAATCTGGTGGATATGTGATTCAAATACTTCATATCCACTAAACGGCATACCGTATTGTGGAAAAGTGGGCAACACCGTTACTCAAGGACTGGGAAAGAAAGTGGTCAAGACACTTACAGAACCATACCAGAGAACAAATAGAAATGTTACTTTTGACAATTATTTTACGGACCTGGAATTAGCTTATAATTTGCTTTCCAATGGTCTCACCATGATAGGAACTGTAAAAAAAATAAACGATTCATACCAACGAGTTTCAACCTCACAAGAATCGTGAAACAGAATCATCGGTGTTTGGGTTTACTAGCAAGGCAACTCTCGTATCTTAGTCCCAAAACCACGAAAAGCGTAATCTTGCTGTCAACAATGCATTTCACCGAAGATATTAGTGACGTCAAAATAAACCAGAAATTATTTTGGAATACAACAGAACTAAAGGTGGTGTAGACACATTAGACCAGATGGTTCATGAGTATATGTAAAGACGTACAAATCGTTGGCCTTTCGCATTTTTATGAATATTTTAGATGTGGTTGGTATAGCAGGTTATATTGTATGGACCAATTTATATCGTGAGTGGAATTCTCAAAAGCACGAGAAAAGACGCATGTTTCTTGTGTCTATGGCGGAGGATTGATAACCTCAAATACGTAGAAGAAAAGGTTTTGGGCTTACCAAAGAAATCAACAATAAAACGATTTGTCCCAGACACACAAACACAACAAAGTACATCAAGAAGTGGAGATTCTTCACCTCCCAGAAAAAAAGATGTACATGTGTATCCAAAAAGGTAGAATGCAGAACAAATTTGTACCACTTGTAAAAAGTGTTTGCAACGAACATTCTAAAACCAATCGAAATTCCTAAATTGTTCGGATATTTTATAAATTTTTTAGTTACGTACAATTTTGTTCTGAGTAAAAATTATATTGTACTACATTTATTATTGCATTATTATTTTCTTTTGTTACTTACTTAGTCATATTTAATATATACGCATATCTGAATAAAGTTCTTAAAATTACAATATTACAAGGCATGGAGTCCAACAGACTCCGACTATCCGTTTACGTTACTAACGTAGATTTTTTGGAAAAGGTTTAACAGCTCAAAGTTTGTGTTGGAGCACGCGATCTCTATTTTCGAGTTATTTGTTTCGCTCTACTCGAGCTCTACTTCTAGTTAGGGGAGTTTTGTAACGATAATTTTGTTTGTTAGTTCGTGTTGTTATAACATTTTTAAGCGCACTGCTTTTCGGAAATTTTTAAATTGTTGTAGCGGTCACTAGAGGTAGTGACGCTGCATTTTCGTGCAATTTTGGCCGTTATCAAAATTGAATTTTAGTCCGCTTTCAAAAACGTTTTCGTTTTCCGTTCTTGTTCGACACGCCATACGAGTAACATAGCACGACAAAATTTCTAAAGGTACTTCATTTATGCCAGCATATATTATTTTGCGTTGCATGTTTTTAATATCGTTTTGGCTTATTTAGTGCTTTTAATGCAAAGAAATCGTAAGTAATAGAAATTTGCGTTTTAAACGCACATTTACGTTATCTTAATTTAGTAGCCTCGTTGAATTGACGTGAAAATCTCTGACAGACGAGGGATTTAATTGCTTATTGCTGAAATTGGTTTCGATCCTCCATTTTGTTTCCTCCCTTTTGGGTCCTTTCTGGAAGCAAGGCTATTTCTGGGCGTTCATCTGTAGTCACATTTTATCTACCGCTGCCGACTACAGAAGCAGATGGAGACCAGTATCCGTGCTACTGGATATCAGATAAGTGTTCTCGACTTTTTGTACTATTATTTTCGCGTCCTATTTGCTACTTCTTAAAATAACCAAACAAGAGAACCTGATAATTGATGCTAACTTTTGTACATCTGTTTTCGATAAGCGAACGCGTTATTGACCAATTCAATTTATCGAAGACGCGTGGAACGAGTGTTTGTGCTATTCGATATTACGGTTATCGGTTTGCGTACGAACCTGCGCTTCTTACGACTGTAAAATTAATTTAATCGTCCACCATAGTTTTAGCTTATATCTAATTACTTGTATATGCGTCGTTTTTTTTTTTTTTAATAACATAAAACACAGGAGCATACAAAAAAAATTAAACGACGCATATACAAGTAATTAGATATAAGCTAAAACTATGGTGGACGATTAAATTAATTTTACAGTCGTAAGAGAAGCGCAGGTTCGTACGCAAACCGATAACCGTAATATCGAAAGCACACAAACACTCGTTCCACGCGTCTTCGATAAATTGAATTGGTCAATAACGCGTTCGCTTATCGAAAACAGATGTACAAAAGTTAGCATCAATTATCAGGTTCTCTTGTTTGGTTATTTTAAGAAGTAGCAAATAGGACGCGAAAATAATAGTACAAAAAGTCGAGAACACTTATCTGATATCCAGTAGCACGGATACTGGTCTCCATCTGCTTCTGTAGTCGGCAGCGGTAGATAAACTGTGACTACAGATGAACGCCCAGAAATAGCCTTGCTTCCAGAAAGGGACCCAAAAGGGGAGGAAACAAAATGGAGGATCGAAACCAATTTCAGCAATAGCAATTAAATCCCTCGTCTGTCAGATTTTCTACGTCAATTCAACGAGGGATTTCTTTGCATTAAAAGCACTAAATAAGCCAAAAACGATATTAAAAACATATTTTTGTTCACACCGCAACGCAAAATAATATATGCTGGCATAAATGAAGTACCTTTAGAAATTTTGTCGTGCTATGTTACTCGTATGGCGTGTCGAACAAGAACGGAAAACGAAAAACGTTTTGAAAGCGGACTAAAATTCAATTTTTGATAACGGCCAAAATTGCACGAAAATGCAGCGTCACTACCTCTAGTGACCGCTACAACAATTTAAAAATTTCCGAAAAGCAGTGCGCTTAAAAATGTTATAACAACACGAACTAACAAACAAAATTATCGTTACACATTTTAAATAAAATAGTTTGATGTTTCATATGTAATAAAATCATATGTTTATTTTTGCTACATACATACTTCACGTACAAAACAAAACAAGTAAAAAACGAAAACAAATGTAATGTATCTTCCTCTATTTAATAATAATTTTAAATTTCTCTACGAGACTCTCTAGTTTTCATTGTTTCCAGTCCTAAAACAAACAGATAATTTGGTATTTGTGTGAGGAACGCATGAATTTTGACCTGTAAGGTTTGACCTTAAAGTTATAGGTAAAAATGATGTATACAAAAGAGACAAACATATTTTGTAATAAAAACAAAAATTAATTTTGAAGTTTTGGGAGAGTGGGTGTGGGCACCCCCCCAGGGGATTAAGTTCGAGTTTCAAAAACCCTTGCACTCAGACCGCCTTAAAATCCTCTATCGAATGGTGTATTCAATTTTTTTTAAACGCCTCGGAAAAGATGATAAACAGACGGACAGACAGACAGAGATTTCAAGAAAATTATAATAATTAGATATAAAATCAAGTATGATTCGCCAAGCTTGCAGTTTGTTTGATGATTACTTATTGATTAAGATTGCCCTAATATGCTAAACTCCAACAGAAGTTAACCTTGCTTAATATCTGAGGCGTCAAGTCTGATTTCTCAAACTTGCAGTTTGTTTAAAGATTAGCAGATTCATTAAACTTGTGGTACCATGCTAAACTCCACAAAAAGTTAACCTTTCGTGTTTTTTTTTGAGAGACAAGTATGATTAGTCAAGCTTTCATTTGATTACTTATTGACTAAGCCTGCACTAACATGCTAAACTCTACAAGAAGTTAACCTTGCTTGGTATCTGAAGCGTCAAGTATGATATGTCAAGCTTTCAGTTTGTTTAAAAAACACTGGATTCACTTAACTTGAAATAGTATGCTAAACTTTTAGTAAATATCAACCTTGCGTGCTGTCTTATTGCGTCAAGTATGGTTTCCCAAGTGTACAGTTTGTCTAATGATTATTTGATACACTAAACTTGCTGAATTGTAAGAAAAGTCAACCTTGTATGCTTTTGTTTAAGTGGAAACGCACCTTTTACGTTTAGTGTAAAGAGGCCTTAAGCGCAATTACGATGACCCCCATCGTACAAGCACCGAACCATGGAGACGCCATTACGAAAGTACATGTTAAGTTTATAAATGTAACCTTCTCATAATAAACTAATAATAAACAAGAACAACTTGGTTTCAAACATGGCGCAGTCGTCATAAAATGAAAAGAAGAAGAAGTGAAGTAAAATAAATAAACTCTGTATCTAAAAAAAAGAAAAATGGCGAATTCCGGTGCTGGTCCCGTGAAATTACCTCCCGATTTTGACCTCCAAGGACAGAATACCGCAGCAGAATGGAAGTTCTGGCGTACAGCGTTCGAAGATTATGTGGTGGCAACAGGACAACACGAGGCCGCAGACAACGTAAAGTTATCCATTTTACGTAACATAATAGGTATAGAATCTGCAAGAATTATGTCCACTTTTGCAATACCGGTGGGTGTAACTGATAAATATAATAGTATGTTAGAGGCTATCCAAAAATATGTAAGCCCTAGAATCAACGAATGCTTCGAGAGGTACAACTTTCTGAAAAGAGCACAAAAAGAAGGTGAAAGTTTCGATCACTTCCTTACCGAATGTCGACATCTGGTCAAGACCTGCAACTACAACGGCGTCGACCCTGATCAAAACAACGAGGACAAGGCGCTACGTGACAAGATTGTTATGGGCATCAAAGATCCTGTTACAAGAGAAGCTCTACTTCGGATCGACCAACTCACTTTAGAGAAAGCAATCCACTTCTGCAGGACAAGTGAGCAGAGCAAAAATCAAAGCCTGATGTTTCAAGCAGATGCCAGTAATGAAGTCAATATGGTTAATAAACAAACCCGAAGACTACGGGTAAGTGGCAGCAAATTTAATAGAAATAGTGAAGTCGAAGAAGCAAAGCATGTAAAAAAATTTAGATGTAAACGTTGCAAGCTACTACACGGCCCACGTAGTTGCCCAGCATACGGTAAAAAATGCACTAAGTGTGGTCGCTTGAATCATTTCGCGAATGCTTGTCGTGTAAGGAACATTAGTAATGTAGATCAAATAGGAGATAGTGATAGCGAAAATGAAATATTTGTTGGTGTTGTCAGTTCCGAATGCAAAGGAAATATAAGCACAAAAAGCACCTGGGAGCAGACTATCACGTTAGAAAATATGAAAACTAGAGTAAGGTTAGACACGGGCGCAGATATTAGCGTAATCCCTCTCAAAATTTTTAATGGGATAAATATGCAATTCAAAATTAGACCGACAGAGTACATGCTAAAAGGGTTTGAGGGCTCACAGGCAAAACCCTGTAGGCGTAGTAAACTTATATTGTAGGTATAGGAATAAGGAGATTTACGAAGACTTTGTAATTGTTAAGGGTGCAAATCAGGTCCTATTAGGTGGTCAAGCGTTGCGTTAACTTAAATTTAATCAAACGCATCGACAGCATAAGTTTGAATGCATCAGATAAGACTGACAAAGAAACCTTTATAAATCTAAATAAGGATATTTTTAATGGCTTTGGTAGGTTTCCTGGCGAATATAATATTACCACAGTAAATAATTTTGAAGCTGTTAGTCACCCCCTACAAAAATTCCTATTACTATACGCGAATCATTAAAAATAGAGTTAGATAGGTTAGTTAGCCGTAAAGCAATCGTACAGGTAAACGAAATAGATCCTCGAGCAAGTATTAATCGAATAGTCATAGTAAAAAGAATAATGGTAAAATAAGACTTTGTTTGGACCCGTCAGACCTAAATAAACAGATTATTAGAAAACCAAAGTTAGTACCAACTATCGAAGAAATTTGCTCAAATTTAGTGGGTAAAAAACATTTCACTGTATTCGATTTAGCGGAAGGGTACCACCACTTAGAATTGAATGAGGAATCCTCATGGAAATGTTGTTTTAGCACACCGATTCTTAGTATTGCCATATGGTTTATCTAACGCACAAGACCTGTTTCAGGAACAGGTAGAAAAAACTTTGGTAACATAAAAACGTTCAAATTTGTCATGACGATATGATAGTGTCAGGCACATCAAAATAAGATCATGATAATGCAGTAACCGAGGTAGTGGAAAGAGCCAGACAAGTAGGCGCAAAGTTTAATAAAGATAAATTCCAATACTACCAGACCCAAGTCAAATTCATGGGGCAAGTATTCTCTGACAAGGGCATGCAAATCGACCCAGATAGGATCGATGCGCTTTGTAAACTAGAAAGTCCTAAAGATAAAATACAATTACAAAGATTGTTAGGCTCTTTCAACTACGTCAGGCGCTATATAGTAAATATGGCAGAAATAATGCAACCACTATACGAATTGTTAAAAACCAACGTTGAATGGCAGTGGTTGCCTAAACATCAGGAAAGTTTTGAGAAATTAAAAAATTATTATACAGTCACCCGCCCTCGTCCCATTTGATAACAAACTAAACGTAATTCTACAGTGTGACGCATCTAAAAATGGGTTAGGTTGCTGCATGTTCCAAAGGCACGATAACAATACGCTTAAATTGGTAGCTTGCGTTTCACGCACTATGAATGAACATGAAATTAACTATAGTCAAACAGAAAAGGAATTGTTATCGATATATTTTGGAACACAAAATTTCACGATTTCATATACGGACAGGACATTACGGTACAAACAGACCATAAACCAATATTAGCAATCATAAAGAAACCCATACACAAAATCGGTTCAATTAGATTGCAACGACTCAGACTCAAACTATTAAAATACACACTAAATGTTACATACATCCCCGGTAAAAACTTAATATTCGCTGACATGCTGTCACGGTCAAGTTTAAAATCGACAGGTAAAACAGATTTAGAAATGTTTGAGATGGTTCATCTAGTTACAAAGCATTTACCTATGAGTAAACCCAAAAGAAACGAGTTCAGACTAGAAACGAGTAAGGACAAAATCTTAATGAAAATTCATGATTATTACTACAACGGGTGGCCTAAAATTAGTGACATTCCGGCGGAATGCAAACCCTACTACCCGTTAAAAGAATCTGTTTACGTAGAAGCCGGTATAATTTTTAGTGACAACAAAATTATAGTACCAACAAATTTACAGACTGACATGATTAAATTATTGCACAAAGGTCACATTGGCATTAACAAGACCATAAATAGGGCCAGAACTTTATTCTACTGGCCAAACTTAGCTTACGATGTCAAAACGTACATAAAACAATGTCGCACATGCGAAAAGTACATGCCAACAAATTTTAAAGAACCAATGTATCCACACTCGACACCAAAGTTACGATTTAATAAAATAGGTACCGACATTTTGGAATTTGCTGGCAAAGCATACTTAGTAGTTATCGACCACTTTTCTCACTGGCTTGAGATTATTCCACTAAAAGATAAAACATCTGAGTCAATTATAAACGCGTTCCAGGACATATTTGTTAGATTTGGATACCCAGAATATATAATCGCCGATAATCTACCATTCATTTCTATTAAATGTAAGAAATATTACCAAAACAAAGACATTACAATAAAAACATGCTCACCGCACTACCATCAAAGTAACGGTCTGGCAGAAAAAGCTGTCAGTATAGGGAAACATATTTTAAAGAAAAGCCTAGAAGATAAAAATGATTTTAGGGAACTCATAATTGAATACAATAACACCCCTATCATTAACTTAAGGGCATCCCCCTCACAAATCCTCCAAAGTAGAATCCTAAGGTCAGAGATCCCAACAAGTAAAAACTTGGAACCTAGAATACATACAAACATTTACAAGTTTCTGTGCCAACAAAAAAATATCGTTAAAGCACATTATGATAGAACGGCTCGCAGAAACCCCGCGTTTTTTAAAGAAGGGGATACAGTAGTAATTAAGAGTAACACTGACAAAATTTGGAGCAAGGCAATTATTTTAGAGCAGGCGAAAGAACCGCGATCTTATTGGGTTAGAAAAGAAAATAGTAATAAAATCGTCAGGCGTAACACCAGCCAGATAAAAGTATCCTTTTCAAAGTCAGAATTGCAAACTCTCAATGAACCTGAGTTGTACCCTAACAACAACACGTTGCATGTAGGTGAAAACATAGATAATAGCACGCGCAACAATGTAATCGGAAATAGCAATGTAATAGATAGGCCTACGGAAGACGTAGTCACCCTAAGTCACGAACGCAATCGCTCTCGCTTCGGTCGCATTGTTGTAACACCCCGCCGACTCGATCTCTGAGGGGAAGGTGTTTAAGTGGAAACACACCTTTTACGTTTAGTGTAAAGAGGCCTTAAGCGCAATTACGATGACTCCCATCGTACAAGCACCGAACCATGGAGACGCCATTACGAAAGTACATGTTAAGTTTATAAATGTAACCTTCTCATAATAAACAAGAACAACTTGGTTTCAAACAGCTTTCTCGAGAGTCAAGTATAATTCCCTGAACTTGAAAGTTCAACTTACTAAGCTTATTTAATCATCTTAAACTACAGAGAAAGTCAACCTTGCTTCCAGCAAGTGTGCTGTTTGGGGTAAGTACTTATAATAGGAATACTGTGATAACTTTAGACTAAATATCAGTATTGACAACGTATGTGCACTTTGGTTTGAAGTCGGTAGAATAAAAGAAGAGGTGCATAAACGCAGCTGTCATGCGACGAGTGGAAAAATAACAAAAACTATGGCACAACCACTATAAGTATGCAATTGCGTCTTGTAGTGCATTGAAGTTACAGACTTAACCCTTAACTACTAAGCATGGGTCAATTTGACCCTCGGCGAAATTCACTTCGCCATAAGCAACTAGGCAATCCCTCCCACCACATTATCACTTTTATTGTCATTTCATCAAACTCGCGTATCCCTCCACGCACATTAGCAATATGGCCGAAATAATCTCTTTGTTTTTGCGACGAACCAAATATGTGTTTATTAGTTATTCTACAATATAGTTTTTTTAAAACTATTCATTGCCTGTATTGAATTTATAAGAACACCATGTGTTATTTGGAAGTACTGGGAGGATTGTGTAAAACAACAACAACGAATTCAGGTAATATAGTAATTAGATAATATTTTATTTGATTATATTTAATTGCATTCTTATAGGCAACACATTGTCATTGAACACCTAAACTTTAAACTATGTTCGCTCGATGCTTTAAATGCGCTCATGTAAGAAAAAGTTCTTCCCGAACTTGGTTAGTAAATAACTATTATCGAAAAAATGAAAACTAGGTACTTATCTTTGGTATCTTTTGTATTATTTAATTTTTGTGCCATTACATAATAATACTTATTGTTTCAGAAAAAGTTTCAACTTACCATAGGAGGTAGCAATTCATTTACTTCACAAATCAATCGAATGTTGAAGAATTTGATAGATATGATAATTTGGCAAAGCATTATAATTTTTGTGGTTGACTAACAAAGAGCCTTTTGTGTGAACTAATTACTGATACGAGTAGTGTAGTAGTACCGTTTCTGGGCCACTTTTGGCGCAAAATTTGAATTTCGGTCGTCGTCGACAATGTTCGACAAGCTTCGTTTGTAAATCAAGATGGCGTCGTTGATGCTCGGTCGTTGTCGGGGCGTGCGCGCAATTTCGTGCGCAGTCGGTTGTTGTCGGCAAGCTTCGTGAGTGAAGGCAAGATGGCGCCAAGAATAAGATTCCGGATCGTCGGTCGTTGTCGGGTTCGTTTGACAATGTTCGTGAGTAAATCAAGATGACGGCATGGGGCGCGGTCGTCAGCCGTCAATGTTCGGCAACGTTCGCGATAATTAGTGGGGGTTGAGTTTGAAAATTTGAAGCATCAATTGTAAAGCATTTCTCGTTTAACATTCTAATGTATTGGATGTATAAAATGCTCTTGCGAATTTGGTTTCGTTTATGAGCGTGTATTTTCGCTTGCGTTTGACGGGGGGTTGTATGAAAAAATTTAATTTTAAGTAATAAAGCATTTCATTCTTAACGTTCAATTAAACTGGAGGTGTATTTTGCTAATGCGAAATTGCTTTCGGAATATGATCGCGTATTTCCGCTAAGGGTGTAGATTGGACGTTATTTGTTATTACATATTAATAATGCATTAATACATATTTGGTGGTTTATTCAAAGATATAAAGCACACCATACGAAAATATGCAAAATTACAAATTTTGTTAGTTTTTTAAAACACGTTTTTGGTCCAGGTATGAGGGATAATGTAATAAATAGAAAATGTTTTGACTTAATATGTAAAAGTACATAACGTACGTTCACTACGAACTTTCGTTGTTTATAAATATTCATATAATATGTACTGCGTTTTAATTTAAAAAAAGAATTAGTTTCTTATTAAACAAAAAATGGTGTTTTAAAAATAACATAATCCCGGTAAGTATTGGGGCAAATTTGAAAAAATTCAATTTGTATTTTAAAGCATTTCTCGTTTGACATTTTAAGGACTTGTGTAAAAACGTTTGTCTACAAATTTGCTTTCGAGTATAATCTGTAGAATCCCGCTAATTATTAGTGGTGGGGAGACGAGAAAATTACAATTATTAATTATAAACCATTTCTTTTTCAACGGTCAATAAAACTGGACCTGAAAACGCTTTGCTCTACTAAACACATTTGTTGTTTAACAGAGAGTTGGTAGTTACTTTACACAATTAAACGTAGATACTTAAAAAATTGTGTAATTTATTCGTTTGTTTGAACATCTTGTACGAAATAACGTGACCGTTGATAATTGGCACACAAGTATCCCACTGGCCTTACGTTTACTTCGTCAGCATCGACTAACACTTGTAGGAACAATTAGAAAAATTAAAAAGGAAATTCCTGCTGATTTTTAAGCAAATAAAAATCGACTACAATATTCAACATTATTTGATTTACCAAAGAAATGACATTAATGTCATATGTAACAAAGAAGTCTAAAGCTGTTATATTACTTTCAACTTTTTACAATGATGATAAAATAGATTCAAGCACGTATGAGCATCAAAAGCTAGATATTTTGACTTTTACAATCTCACAAAAGGTGGTGTTGATGTAAACGATAAACTCTGTCCCACTTATAATGTTGGCAGAAGAACTAGAAGATGGCCTGTAGTTATATTCTTTCACCTACTAAATATTGTTGCAATAAATGCCAAGGTTATATGTGAAGCAAATTCGGGAAACCCAGTAAACAGAAGCAAATTTTTGAAGGAACTGGCTTACGAAATTGTCAGACCATGGCAAGTAATAAGAGTAGAAGATACACATATTCCGAAAGCAATTAGGAAACGACTCAGAGAAGAACTAAACTTACCAGATAAACCAGTCCCCGAGCTGCCAGGAGGTCAAAGCAGAAGATGCTATTATTGCCCTTGGGCTAGAAATAGGTCAACTAAACAAATATGTATGAAATGCCGGAGAAATTCATGTGGGGAACATATTAGAAACATTTGTGTTGAGTGTTTGCAAGACAATGACTAAAATTATTAATTTTTAGGTACCATGCACTTTAAGGAACAAATAAGAAATATTTTAGTTTTCAATATTGTTTTATAAATAATAAAGCACTTTTATTTTCAAAAATCTATATTCTTGACATACAATATTGCATCATTCGTTTAATTATATTTTAAAAGCACTTGCATAAACATTTTGGAGTCCGTGCGTACGAGACACCGCGTTACCGTAAGTCGAGTGACGTTACCACTTAAAGATTAAATGGTTTTCCTTGAGGGTGTCTTCTATTGTGTTTAGTCAAATTACTTTTTTGGGAACACCTGTATTCGCACGTATCACAGCTGAAGGGCTGTTCTCGTGAGTGTTTGTACAACTGGCTTTTCAAGTTCATTGTATAAAAAAATTATACAACTACTTTGAAATAACTTTTTTAAACGCAGTCCTAAATGGGTTTTCTTGCGTGTGTTCTATAGTGTCTAGTCAAACTACTTTTTGTGTAATACGTGTAGTCGCACTTATCACAGCTGAAAGGCCGATCTCCTAAGTGTTTGTACATGTGAATTTTCAAGTATCCTGCATAATTAGAGCAAAAATTACATACATTACACTTGAATGGTTTTTCTTGAGTGTGTGTTCTATTGTGCGAAATCAAATCACTTTTTCTGTAACACCTGTAGTCGCACTTATCACAGCTGAAAGGCCACTCTCCTGAGTGCTTGTACATGTGGATTTTCAAGCCATCTGGACGATTACAGCAAAACTCACAAAAATTACACTTAAATGGTTTTTCTTGAGTGTGTGTTCTAATGTGCTGAATCAAATTCCTTTTTGTGTAACCCCTGTAGTCGCACTTATCACAGCTGAAAGGTCGCTCTCCTGAGTGTTTGTACATGTGGATTTTCAAGCTGGTTACTTTATTACAGCAAAAATCGCAAACATTACATTTAAATGGTTTTTCGTGAGTGTGTGTTCTATTGTGCGAAATCAAATCACTTTTTCTGTAACACCTGTAGTTGCACTGATCACAGC
The DNA here is from genome assembly GCA_030710515.1 of Abscondita cerata. Lineage (NCBI taxonomy): Eukaryota > Metazoa > Arthropoda > Insecta > Coleoptera > Lampyridae > Abscondita > Abscondita cerata. The sequence continues at coordinate 105,706 of JALBCR010003424.1, read as the reverse complement.
TGAAACGCCACTCTCCTGAGTGTTTGTACATGTGGGCTTTAAAGCTGGTTACTTGATTACAGCAAAAATCGCAAACATTACATTTAAATGGTTTTTCTTGAGTGTGTGTTCTATTATGCTGAATCAAATGACTTTTTGTGTAACTCCTGTAGTCGCACTTATCACAACTGAATGGCCGCTCTCCTGAGTGTTTGTACATATGGGTTTTCAAAGATCTTAATTCATTACAGCTATAATCACAAGTATTGCACTTAAACGGTTTTCTTTGAGTGTGAGTTTTATTGTGTCGACTTAAATTTGATTTGTGGCGACACTTGTAGTCGCACATACCACAGCTAAAAAGCCTTTCTTCAGAGCGTTCACACAAATGGCTTTTGAATTTTTGGATTTGTTACGAATACGGTTGCAATTTAACACTTTCTTATGAGTTAACACATGAAACTCCAAAGTTGTCTTGCTTTTACACTGATAACTGCAATTGTGACATTGAATTACATTTACTTCTGATGTAACATTCGAGTGTACCCCTTCGTGGCTCAGCAATAAGGAATTATCAAATGTAGTATAACTACACAGATTGCATTTAAGTCGATGAGTAAATATGTGATTAGTTAATATGTGTTTTTCACTTGTAGCGTAATTACATTGGTAGCAGTTGTACAACATACCTGATGCTGTAAATTCTTCCACATTCGTGAATACATCTGTGTTAAATAACACACATTCTTCTTTAACAATGTCTTCATTTTCACTTTTTATCTCAACTTCGAGAGACTCTTGCTTGATTTTTTTCAAATAATTTTCTTCATCAAGTGACGTAGAGTTTGTCATAAATGATTCTATAATATTTTTGTTTTGCATTAATGCTTGGTGTTTTTCATCAATCTTTAGCCTGCAATAGTTGCACGCAAGTGGGTTTTCATCAATGCTCAATTCCTATAATGTAATTTAGGTCTTTAAATAATTCAGTAGGATACAATACTTACTGCTTTTATGGGAAACGTTGACAATGTACGAAGTTGAGTTGAATCGGAGCATTGAGCTTCTTCTTTGATATTTTTGAAACAAATTTGACATCCTATTGTGATATCTGCCATTATTAATGCTCGAATTGTTTATCTAATAATATTGGTGTTTATTGAAGTAGACAATCAGATCCGTTTTGTAGTGATTGTTGTACCTGCAAATATACTTATTCGTATATAGGATGATTCAGATAATGTTTATATTTGGTCGTTGATTGAAGAAGATACGCAATGGTACAGCGTACAAAATAAAACAAAAACCATCAAAAATGTGCGAACTAATTTTAAAAACGGGTAGTTGTAATACGCTATATTAGTGTGACGTCAATCCGCCGTTTTAGTTGTCTGTGGTCATTGTCCTGTATCTAAACAAGCTTTGTTTTACATTGACATTCGGGTTTTTTAAATATTATTGTTTATTTGCAAAGTGTGCAATTAAATATGGACTATTTGTATGTAATTAGACATTGTTAGTGCCAACTTTTTTTGTAGAAATACCGGTATGTTTCACCAATTTAAATTAATTAATGATTCCAACCTCACTCTCTTTTTTCAGAACATTGTGTAGCGTTGTCTTATAGTTTTTAGTGAATACGAGTTTCGTTTCTGATCGATCAAAGTTGAGAGTATGGGGCAATTGTATGTATAATTTGAAATAATTCTAAAATTTTGTTTTTAGTGAGTGAAAAACATGTAATAAAATTTCATTTCATCGCCCAGTTTTTCAATGACTGCCATAGGCATTTGATAAGAGGCGAAAATGCCTATACAAGTGGTCATGTGGTGAAATTTTGAATGGACAGAAATATTCAGCCATCACTCATCAAAGCCTAAGTGAAACCGAGTATGAAAAAGCAAAATTATACTGTCGAGGTTGGTAATATATTTAATGGCAACTTCGTAATTGTAGATATCCTATGACCTGGAGGAAGGTGTGAAATCGGCATATTGCACTTGCCCAAGGGGACAAGTTGCATGCCATCATATGGCCGCTGCATTATATCACGCACACTATCACGTTAGTGCGACCGACGTGGAATGTCAGTGGAGTGCCCCACGTGCGAAAACTGGGAAAGATGCAGATATCATCTGGCTGCAAGATGTTTACCCTTCGAAAAAAAAAAAATTCAAGGCCACTGAAAGGTTGGCGAACATTTAAGAAGTTGCCAAATTTAAAAACGGTTAATTAAAGTATTCTGTTCGCGTATTCGGTATAATAGCCGCTCGAGATTACCTTATCAAACGCATCGAACATTCAACAAAATTTATTTTGCACACCCCGAATCTCGTGCCCAAAAATTTTAATCACGAGAGGATGAGCAAGGCGTCAATTAGTTAGTTGAACGTTCACTTTAAGACAAATAATTATCAAACAGAACTAATACTGTTGTAAAGCAAAATTCGTTAGACGAGGCACTTAAATAAAGCAACCGAATACGATAACAACATAACAGGAGTGTAATTTTATTTAAATCTTGGATTTTCACAAACGGCACACACAAATAAACTTAACATAAAAAAGTAGCGGGCATCAACGTACCAGCAAAGCGTAGTATAATTACCCAAAGTTCGAAAGCACTCGTGCTATAGGTAACGAGTTGAATGAACCGTACGCTATGATTACCGATAATGACATAAAAGAGCGCACAAAAATTTAAAAGAGATGAAGCGCAGCACCGTACAATTAATTTATTTTAGCGTTCACAACCATAATCAAACAAAAAAAAAGTAGTAAGACAGTACCTTGAGCTATTTTTAAGTTGGTCATAGACAAAACACAAGCATATCTAGCCAGCGAGAAATGAATTTTTTCTTTTCCTCCAAAGAGTCGGGTGATCTGCCCTTGTGTATAATTGGATGTCACTTAGGTGATAATTCGATAGCCCTTCAGCTGGTAGATACGATGGTAGTTTAGATAGTAACTTGAAATAGTAGTGTAGAGGATAACTTAGATGGTTTTCGCATAAAAGGAGAAATTATCCGACATTTGGCAATTAAACAAAGATAATCGGTACCTCGGAAAAAGCGATGACCTAGCAAAATTATAGCCCGATATATGCGTCCATCATCTTAGGAATTTTTATCGAAAAAAAGAGAAAACACAAAATACGTACCGGACTGCCTTCGCGCGCCATCTAGAGCGTCGAGCGAAATCCATATCCGCAAAGCGGTTCGTGCCGGAGATTAATTTGTAATATTTGTAAAATTAAAATGTAATACTTTCAAAAATGGAAAGAGGACATCCATAATAAATTGTACAATCAATTGAATGTATTGTTCCTTTCAATATCCTAAAACATACTATCCTTTTACTATAAATATCTTTGGTCTGTTGTGAAAGACAAGAAACACAATTTATATTTAAAGAGAAGAGATCTTTCTTGAATAAACAATTACTAAGTTGTTCCACATGTAAGAACAAGTGACTCTTTATAAGCCAATGCATTCAATTCCAAGAAATAGTAAAATAGTCTTTCTGTGAGTGTAACATGCTATTTTTGTAGTCGACTATTGAAAACCAGTTTTAATATAAAATGTTTAACTCCAAACAACAAATCATACATGAAAATCATAAAGTAATTATCGGTGACAAGAATTTATTGTAAACCAAATTATGAACGAGAAACAAATATCCACATTGTTATTTTGATAGCTAAGCAAAGTTAACCAATTAGTAAAATGCTACTTTTCCTTAACTCATTTCATAGCTATAAAGCTGCTGTTTTGGACTATGTTACTATACAAGTGAAGAAAGTAAAGGTGTTATATATTTATAGGATGCGGCAGCGTAAGTAACTTATTGAAGTCAGTTTTATAAACAAATATTTATTTCTGTCTGAGCACTTTGACCAAATTGTATACAGTGGAAGTAATAATAATAATAACTACAATAGCAAAGGTTATTAATTACTCATCATAATCGCTAGTGAAGAGTTCACTTACCTCTTTAATAAGAGGATAGTTCAAATTGGTTAAGGCTGCAATAGCCTTCAAGACAACATCACCATAGGGACAGATTGACTCCGACATAAAAGTTAGAATGCGATAACATTTCATGCGACGTATCGCTCTCTCCACATGTATTCTTGCACGGGCTATGTTTTCTGTACACTTTACTTGTTCCGGTGTAAATTGCGGTATTCTTAAAAAAGGAGGAATATTTAAATTTACACCGACGGGCGATATATCTTGAATCAGAAACCTTTTGTCAGCTAAGACTAAATCTCCTGATTTCAGCATCTTCAATATACCACAATGCTTTACAATTTTTTTATCCTACATATAAATCGCTCACATATGTGATAACTCTATTTGGAGCCACTCCGATCAAACATTTAAATGTATTTGCGATGCTTATAATTACTATACGTCAGTCTTTGGGTTCTCATGGAACGTCTGACTACAACAGTAAAATCTCAGTACAATCTAAGATTGTTCAACAATTTGTGAAGTTACTGAAGACATTTGGTAAGCATGTCCTGTTTTTTTGACGAGATGGAGTATTTGTGAACAGGAACATAATGAAAAACGTGTTTTATTCTTATCCTCATTTTTTTCTATCTCTTATGACTTGTGCGAGCGCACACCTACTCTCGATTCATTTTACGAATTCCATGTAGTTTGCATTCATATTGATTAGTCAACTGATAAATGTTAATGTAAGTGCTGAGGCCAATTATTGTTCACGATTGTCTGCTCTTTAGAAGCTAATTCATTTTTGTGACTTAACGCATGCGTAGCATACTGGCTTTGTCTGGTTAACCATAAATTGTACAATGCAAGCTGCCAATTTTGACCATCCCGCTGTTCCATAGATATTGCGTGATATTATATCACAAAATATCACGCAATACGAACAATTTTGATATATATTTTCGAAAAAGGACATAGAGAGTGTTAATTGTCGTCTAACAACATTTTGCTGTGAAGTAATGGTTTCTTCAACTGATTAGTATTAGTAGTTTAAATAATAAGCAAATGGCGAAGACGAACTTATGTCAATATAAATTACATCAATATCAGTTAATTGAAACAATTACCGATGGAAAATTATAGGAGTTGCGATCATAACCTGGGTGCAGTATCACATAGACCATTCGGCGTTAGAAGTCTGAGTCTTAGTTGAAGCAAAGTCAAATAACTTTAAATATCATTTTTTTTGTTAACTGTAAGTACACACATGCGTTGTAATTTTTGTTTGAAGTGCTTGCAACTTTAACGTAGACTGTAATTGTTTGTAAATTAACCACTATAGAATTCAATTTGTTTAATAAAGATATTTGTGCGTTGTATACTTTTCATTTAGTTTTGATTTAGGAACGCTGCACAAGGTTGTGACTTCGAATGGTGACTTCTTCGACGATATGACTTTTTCTTTTAATTCAGAAGTTTAAATTAACATTTTCCTTACTTGCAATTTATAGACAACAAAGTATAAAACATGTGAAAATACTTGACTGCCTTCGTAAATAAACAAATACCAAATTAAAATTGCAAAATGTCTACTATATTTTCTTACAAAAATAAAAACTACGCACTTGTAATTTTGTTATGCGCTTATTTACATTTTAGAATGAAAGAGATACTTTTTTTTGTTATTTTCGTCGTTTTTATTGAAATACCGTGAAAAAGAATGTACCGCTTGAATAAATCGTACAAAATTTGTACAACCGCTCAATTCATATTGTCAACACACTTATATGCCCGTGAAGGTATGCGCGAACAAATTTTCCGACGCCAACTTCAAAGTGCCGGCAGTCGAATGGAGTTTCTGTATTGTTTATTTTTCTGTGGTTTCATATAATATTAGTACTCTCCCAAGTGTTGAGTGTGCTTGTTGTTGTATTGTGTATTTTATTTAACCGAAAAAACTGCATCCTCGGGTCAATATAAACCATGTACAGTATGAGTGCTACTACTAGTATCCGTGCGTGTGATCCTCAATTTGAAGAAACTCTTCTAAGGTGGATCAATTCGAAAAAATGTTCTTTTTATTGAGAATTCCAACAATTGTTTATATCAGTGTGTAGTAAAAATATAGCCGTTAAACATGAAAAATAATGTCGGTTAAATGGCCGCCCCGGCTACAGTCGAACAGGATAAGTTCTTGTTGTGATCTGCGTCGGATTGAAATGTTGTGATCAGCCTCCAAACTTTCACTCACTGAAACAATATTGTCGTTTGACCGGCCCGGCCTCACACGCGTTGATAATTTATGATCACAAACTGAACCAAATCGCTTGAATTTGTCGATTACATTTTGCACAGCAGTGCTCGAAGGCGCGTTATTTTTACCACACAACGTGCGAATTTTTCGCATTGTTGTCGAAGTAATTTCACCATTTTGAGGTATTAATCTTTTTGTCTTGAAATAAATTAAGCTACAATTTGATACTAAATCTGGCTGCAAGATGTTTACCCTACCAAAAAAAAATTTAAAGCCACTGAAAGGTTGGCGAACATTGAAGAAGTTGCCAAATTTAAAACGGTTAACTAAATTATTCGGTGCGCGTCGCAGGTCCAGAGAATTAAAAGTATAATAGCCGCTCGAGATTACCTTATCAAACGCATCGAACATTCAACAAAATTTATTTTGGACACCCCGAATCTCGTGCCCAAAAATTTTAATCACGAGAGGATGAGCAAGGCGCCAATTAGTTAGTTGAACGTCCACTTTGAGACAAATAATTATCAAACAGAACTAATACTGTTAATAAGCAAAAGCCATTAGACGAGGCACTTACATAAAGCAACCGAATACGATAAAAACATAACAGGAGTGTAATTTTATTTAAATCTTGGATTTTCACAAACGGCACACACAAATAATCTTAACATAAAAGAGTAGCGGGCATCAACGTACCAGCAAAGCGTAGTATAATTACCCAAAATTCCAACGCACTCGTGCTATAGGTGACGAGTTGAATGAACCGTACGCTATGATTACCGATAATGACATAAAAAAGCGCACAAAAATTTAAAAGAGATGAAGCACAGCACCGTACAATTAATTTATTTTAGCGTTAACAACCATAATTAGACAAAAAAAAGTAGTAAAACAGTACCTTGAGCTATTTTTAAGTTGGTCGTAGACAAAACATCTAGCCAGCGAGATATGAATTTTTCCTTTTCCTTTAAAGAGTCGGGTGATCTGCTCTTGTGTATAATTGGATGGCACTTAGGTGATAATTCGATAGCCCTTCAGCTTGTAGATACGATGTTAGTTTAGATAGTAACTTGAAATAGTAGTGTAGAGGATAACTTAGATGGTTTTCGCATAAAAGGAGAAATTATCCGACATTTGGCAATTAAACAAAGATAATCGGTACCTCGGAAAAAGCGATGACCTAGCAAAATTATAGCCCGATATATGCGTCCATCATCTTAGGAATTTTTATCGAAAAAAAAGAGAAAACACAAAATACGTACCGGACTGCCTTCGCGCGCCATCTAGGAGCGTCGAGCGAAATCCATATCCGCAAAGCGGTTCGTGCCGGAGATTAATTTGTAATATTTGTAAAATTAAAATGTAATACTTTCAAAAATGGAAAGAGGACATCCATAATAAATTGTACAATCAATTGAATGTATTGTTCCTTTCAATACCCTAAAACATACTATCCTTTTACTGTAAATATCTTTGGTCTGTTGTGAAAGACAAGAAACACAATTTATATTTAAAGAGAAGAGATCTTTCTTGAATAAACAATTACTAAGTTGTTCCAGATGTAAGAATAAGTGACTCTTTACAAACCAATGCTTTCAATTCCAAGAACTAGTAAAATAGTCTTTCTGTAAGTGTAACATATGCTATTTTTTGTAGTTGACTGTTGAAAACGAGTTTTAATATAAAATGTTTAACTCCAAAAACAAATCATAAAGTAATTATCGGTGACAAGAATTTATTGTAAACCAAATTATGAACGAGAAACAAATATCCACATTGTTATTTTGATAGCTTAGCAAAAGTTAACCAATTAGTAAAATGCTACTTTTCCTTAACTCATTTCATAGCTATAAAGCTGCTGTTTTCGACTATATTACTATACAAGTGAAGAAAGTAAAGGTGTTTTATATTTATACGATGCGGCAGCGTAAGTAACTTATTGAAGTCAGTTTTATAAACAAATATTTATTTCTGTCTGAGCACTTTGACCAAATTGTATACAGTGGAAGTAATAATAATAATAACTACAATAGCAAAGGTTATTAATTACTCATCACAATCGCTAGTGAAGAGTTCACTTACCTCTTTAATAAGAGGATATTGCAAATTGGTTAAGGCTGCAATAGCCTTCAAGACAACATCACCATAGGGACAGATTGACTCCGACATAAAAGTTAGAATGCGATAACATGTATTCTTGCACGGGCTATGTTTTCTGTGCACTTTACTTGTTCCGGTGTAAATTGCGGTATTCTTAAAAAAGGAGGAATATTCAAATTTACACCGACGGGTGATGTATCTTGAATCAGAAACCTTTTGTCAGCTAAGACTAAATCTCCTGATTTCAGCATCTTCAATATACCACAATGCTTTACAATTTTTTTATCCGATGTGAATCCTACATATAAATCGCTCACATATGTGATAACTCTATTTGGAGCCACTCCGATCAAACATTTAAATGTATTGCGATGCTTATAATTACTATACGTCAGTCTTTGGGTTATCATGGAACGTCTGACTACAACAGTAAAAATCTCAGTACAATCTAAGATTGTTCAACAATTTGTAAAGTTACTGAAGACATTTGGTAAGCATGTCCTGTTTTTTTGACGAGATGGAGTATTTGTGAAAAGAAACATAATGAAAAACGTGTTTTATCCTTATCCTCATTTTTTTCTATCTCTTATGACTTGTGCGAGCGCACACCTACTCTCGATTCATTTTACGAATTCCATGTAGTTTGCATTTATATTGATTAGTCAACTGATAAATGTTAATGTAAGTGCTGAGGCCAATTATTGTTCACGATTGTCTGCTCTTTAGAAGCTAATTTATTGTTGTGACTTAACGCATGCGTAGCATACTGGCTTTGTCTGGTTAACCATAAATTGTGCAATGCAAGCTGCCAATTTTGACCATCCCGCTGTTCCATAGATATTGCGTGATATTATATCACAAAATATCACGCAATACGAACAATTTTGATATATATTTTCGAAAAAGGACATAGAGAGTGTTAATTGTCGTCTAACAACATTTTGCTGTGAAGTAATGGTCTCTTCAACTGATTAGTATTAGTAGTTTAAATAATAAGCAAATGGCGAAGACGAACTTATGTCAATATAAATTACATCAATATCAGTTAATTGAAACAATTACCGATGGAAAATTATAGGAGTTGCGATCATAACCTGGGTGCAGTATCACATAGACCATTTGGCGTTAGAAGTCTGGGTCTTAGTTGAAGCAAAGTCAAATAACTTTAAATATCATTTTTTGTTAACTGTAAGTACACACATGCATTGTAATTTTTGTTTGAAGTGCTTGCAACTTTAACGTAGACTGTAATTGTTTGTAAATTAACCACTATAGAATTCAATTTGTTTAACAAAGATATTTGTGCGTTGTATACTTTTCATTTAGTTTTGATTTAGGAACGCTGCACAAGGTTGTGACTTCGAATGGTGACTTCTTCGATGATATGACTTTTTCTTTTAATTCAGAAGTTTAAATTAACATTGTCCTTACTTGCAATTTATAGACAACAAAGTATAAAACATGTGAAAATACTTGACTGCCTTCGTAAATAAACAAATTTCAAATTAAAATTGCAAAATGTCTACTATATTTTCTCACAAAAAAATAAAAACTACGCACTTGTAATTTTGTTATGCGCTTATTTACATTTTAGAATGAAAGAGACACTTTTTTTTATTTTCGTCGTTTTTATTGAAATACCGTGAAAAAGAATGTACCGCTTGAATAAATTGTACAAAATTTGTACAACCGCTCAATTCATATTGTCAACACACTTATCTGCGCGTGAAGGTATGCGCGTATTGTTTATTTTTCTGTGGTTTCATATAATATTAGTACTCTCCCAAGTGTTGAGTGTGCTTGTTGTTGTATTGTGTATTTTATTTAACCGAAAAACTGCATCTTTGGGTCAATCTGACCCATGTACAGTATGAGTGCTACTACTAGTATCCGTGCGTGTGATCCTCGATTTAAAGAATCTCTTCTAAGGTGGATCAATTCGAAAAAATGTTCTTTTTATTGAGAATTCCGACAATCGTTTATATCAGTGTGTAGTGAAAATATAGCCGTTAAACATGAAAAATAATGTCGGTTAAATGGCCGCCCCGACTACAGTCGAACAGGATAAGTTTAATTGTTGTGATCTGCGTCGGATTGAAATGTTGTGATCAGCCTCCAAACTTTCACTCACTGAAACAATATTGTCGTTTGACCGGCCCGGCCTTACACGCGTTGATAATTTATGATCACAAACTGAACCAAATCGCTTGAATTTGTCGATTACATTTTGCACAGCAGTGCTCGAAGGCGCGTTTTCACGAAAAGGACGCGTTGTTCGACCGTATACCTCTGCATTCTTGAACGGCTGTGTGTTTACTAAACAAATGTCAAATATAAACCTAATGAGTCAAAAATGGCGGAAATGGCGCGATTGTCAAAATACAACGTCTTTTTGAATCACCCTATACTAACAAAAAAATAAAATATCTAAACAATTATATAAAGACTTAAATTTACCAGAACTGGCACATACAGACGGGAGTGAACTAAAAGCACTTTTAGGTTTACTTTTATTCACGTCTATTTATAAATCAGGTTATGAACGATTGCCTTCTTTGTTTGCAACTAACGGAAGAGGGCGGGACATTTTTAGATGTACGATGTCACTAAATCGCTGCTTGATGCTACTAACTTCTCTTAGATTTGATGATCAAAGTTCAAGAGAAGAGAGAAGAAAAATATACTTCTTAGCCGCTGTATCTAATATATTTAATTTGTGTGTAAAAAATTGCCAACAAAATCTTTCTGTGGGTGAAACAGTTTGTGTAGACGAAATGCTTATTCGATTTCGCGGAAAGTGCAATTCAAAATGTATTGCTATAATTTTTGGGATGCACTTGTAAGTTGTGTCGAGCGGTTTGGCATAGAATCTTACTTTCAAAAGATATTGTTCCACCTTGTATGTAAAATAACCAGTTGGTGAAAGTGTTAACAAGAACCTATGGGCTTAAGTTGAGTCCTTTACATTTGTATGCATGGGAAAGCAGAAAAATTTTAGACATTTTGGTGAACCTAGTGAAACAAAAGTTTTAAGTGGAAGAAATGGGAAACTAACATTATTTATTGGATGTTTTCGGGTGTGAAGAAGCTCAAAAACAACGTCAAATTTACCGATTTATTTGTGTAAATGAAGGAAAACGTGTTTTTAAAAATATTTACTTATTGATGACGTCACAACATGGCGGGATGTTTTAAATTTATAATACTCATAAACGCCATTACAGAATTTTTTGAGGTATTAATCTTTTTGTCTTGAAATAAATTAAGCTACAATTTGATACTAATTTCAATATAACTTATACAAATTTAATTTTCGACGAATATAAAAATAATAGACTATTTTACTAGGAGTGAAATAATTATATTTTTTAACTCCAAGTAAAATATATTATTTTTTCTTCAAGCGTTTATTGCTAGTTTTCATGTGGTTTTTTCAAATTTTTGAGATGTTATAGTGAGATTTTATTCTCGACGAATCAAGTTGGTACTTTACTGTTACATTCATAATATATGTCATATTAGAGGTACCAACCTCTAAATAGTTGTTAAAACAATAGAACTGTTGCTTTTAATGTTTAGACAGTAAAAAGCGTTTTTAGCGTCTGCCAGTAGTTCAATAATATGCCGTTTCATTGTCGCTTGAAGGAAAAACCTATTTTGAGGCATTAAAACAAATAAATTATGCGTCTTTTCGAAAACTTATAAATAGAAGTAGCCTAGAAATTAAGAGCAGATCCCAAAGATACGACGCAGAATTAACGTCGGATCTCACAAAAATAATAATATTAAGATTTCAAAGTCGAAGTAAATAATAATTAAAGAATAATAAAGAAAAATATTTACGACTCAAAAACAAATAATGTAGTAACGACGTTTGATACAAGTGAAGTTAAATTTATAAATTACAAAAGAAGGGAATGTAAAAGTTAATTTATGTCCTAGTGAAATAGTTAAAGAAAAGTTTAGTAGTAAATAAGGAAGATGCTAAGTAGTTAAGGGACAAAAAAATTATTAGTGAAGAGAGAATAAAATAATTAAATAAAAAACTTACTTGTGTTCTTCACACGTGTGAAAATGGGCAAACTATCTTCACAATCAAACTTACCATTCAAGAAATAAGGTCAGTTTAAGTTTATTTGTTGTTACGTTAAAATATTTTTTTTTGGGCTAGTAAACGTAACGAGGTTAAGTCACTACCATCTGAGTGATAGTGTGAATACGAAGTAAAAGACACTGTAACGTACAAATTATACAATTAAATCAAATTTGTGATTCTCAACGAATGTAAATTAGGAGAGAGAGAGAAAGAGAAAATAAACAGAGATAAGCATTTCACTGAACCCGATATAAAATCGTATTCGACGGTATGATATGAGTAATGATACCAAAGAACAGTCTTAAATATTTGTTGTCAATGCCCGGCGCCACTATCTTTTCATAAAGAGATATTTACATTTCCGCGAGATAGAACGGTTAATATACTTAGGGCTAACAATAAAATACTCGCACTGAAAACAAGTCACTAATTGCGTTTATTAGCAAAACAAACAGATTCACAGATAGGAGCAAACACAACTTATAACGGGCAGTGTTATCCATACCCGTACTTCTTAAGCTCACTTAATCTAAGACGCGGTCAGCGACAGGTTGATCTTTGTTTACATTCGGCGGCGAGGTCAAAGTCAATTATTAACTGGCTTTTGTCACGAAAAATAACAAATTGTCACAATACCTTATTCAAGTCTGGTAAGTACCTACGAAGGCAGACAACGGAACGGGCGTGGTTGACGAGACGGCTCGTACGGTTTCTAGGATTGGGTGCCGTCCTCCAACACTCACAACTCGCATAACGGAAGCAAAGTAGCCATTTTACAAAGACCGTAGAGTCGTAACAGTAATTTCGTGGTAGTAATTTATTTTGTAGTAATAATTTGGTCACCAGTACCTTCGTGACAATACTTTCGTTGCAGTACTTTCGTGACAGTACTTTCCTCTAAAAGAAAAACAAAGAAGATGTCATCCACAACCGCCTAAACGCACACGCCAAACTACTTACGGTGTTCGCATGCGGAAAACGCATAAAATATGCAAAAATATTCGAGAGAAACACTGGGCGTTGTTGTTATAAATAGTTATACCTTAAAATAAATGATCGATTACTACTGGTGCCATCGAAAACAGTAGATTTAATTTACCTAAGCGTCATTAGAGACAGAGCGCATGCGAACACCACGAAGTCTGAAGTAACATTAAGCTGAACAGGACGGAAGTGACCAACAGACACCGTGAAAACGAACCAAGACCGCCCTCTATCGGCGCCCCGAATAACTCCAACAGGAATCACACCAGATTTGTATGACGTACAAAAAATCATGTAACAACACCAACCCAATTATTTGTAAATTTTTTTGCAACTTGCGTATTAGTAGTATGTTTGCACGAGCTAATAATTGATTTAAATAAAAAAACGTAAGAATTGTAAAATAAAAATTGAAATTTGTGGTTACGCGGTGTCTTCATTTGTAACGGTGCAGTGACCAATTATAAAAAAAAAACAGTAATAATTAATAAAAGCATTTTATTCCATCTGAATGGCAAGATTTACAAGTGTAACTAATTTATAGTGTAGTCGATTTATTTAAATTCAAACTTGCCGCTAAGATTGGCCGCGCTTTTGAAACGAAGCCCATCTCAAAGCAAAACAGGGTAGTTAGTTCCGCTCTGGGGGAAAAAGAAAGGAACCATATTTTGACGAGAGAAGGCGGTGGCCGGAAGGTGGTTTTTTGGAGGAATTGTGTTAAAATCTTTAAATGTTTGGTGTTGACAATGTAAATACACAGAGTAGTTCAAAACTGACGTTTTTATTTAAAATTATCCCGGTCATCCTTACAATAGAATCAGGAAAATTCATAAGCGTATAATAAATTGCATACTCCGAGTACAATACTTCCAACAATTATTCTGTTACAATGAGATTATAATTAATTCAAATTATATAGTAAGTAAAACCGTATCCGTATAGTTATGTACCATCTATTAATTTAGTTGAAATATACAGGGTGACCTGGATCTAAGTGTGCATACGTCACCATAAGATAGAGGCCATCATGGTGGTTCTAAATAACCCACCTTTAATGATTTCATCTTCGACGGTTATCCAGATACAGGATGATTTATAATATTGTTTGTTTTGTGTGGTGGTATTTTGTATTTTAGCCGCTTTAAAATGCTATACTCAAAATGTTGTTATGCAGGTTCGTACTTCAAACAAATTGTGTGAAAATATTTTGTGTCATTCGTCAAAAACTTTATTATTACTTGAAAAAGCTTAAACATTTGATTCAAGTAACATGTTTCCAAAGTTGCCGCACTCATCACTCCAACCATAGTAAATACAGTTGTTCTTTTAAAATAAGTAATTTTTAATTACAACGATTACACAAACCAAACCATAGATAGGTATTATTGCTTTCTACAGTAAAGTTCCACAAACAAAATACCTAGGTGGCTATGGAAAAATAATGCGTGGACATAGAGTTGTGACAATTTACGTTGGTTAGCAACAATGGCAAATAATAAACGTCAGTGTCGAATTTTTGCTAGTCCTATTTGTTTGGTTAATAAATACCTTTACAACTTATAAACAATTATTTTACGTTTAAAATGCCGTATCAATTTTCTAATCAAAAATACGCCGACATAAATTTTTTTTATGGGTTTTGCGACGGCAATAGAAGAGCCTCAGCTAAAGAATATGAAAGAAGGTTTCATGATAGACGATGTCCAAATCACCAAACGTTCTCAAAAGTATTTTCAATTGTTGGTGAACACGGACATTTTCCAACCCAAAATAATATTGATCAGCCCATAAGACATCCTGTTCAAGAGAAAGAAGACACCCTAAAAATGATTAAAGAGAATAAAAAAACATCAACAAGAAAAATTTCTAGCTGTTTTATAATTCCACAAACAAGAGTCCACTCAACATTACAAAAGGAAGGCCTTTATCCTTACTATATTCAAGAGGTACAACGGTTACAATCTGGTAATCATGCTAACCAGCTACTTTTCTGTCAGTGGATTAGACGGCACAGAAGATACATATACCGGACCTTATGGACCGACAAAGCCCATTTTACCAGAGAAGGTGTCAATAATTCTCGCA
Source organism: Abscondita cerata (assembly GCA_030710515.1). Taxonomy (NCBI): domain Eukaryota; kingdom Metazoa; phylum Arthropoda; class Insecta; order Coleoptera; family Lampyridae; genus Abscondita; species Abscondita cerata. The sequence goes on along the minus strand of JALBCR010003424.1, from coordinate 90,249 downwards.
ATTTTCATGTATGATGTCAAGAAAATCCACATGCTATTAGACAGACGCACTCGCAACATAAATTCTCTGTAAACGTTTGGGCAGGAATAATCAACAATACACTGATTGGTCCGCACTTTTTCGAAGATAAGTTGAATGGAAATCAATATTTAAATTTTTTACCAAATATTTTGCCTAATCTCGTTCAAAATGAGAATGTTAATGTAAGAGAGATGTATTTCCAACATGATGGGGCTCCTCCACATTTTTCAAGGGTTGTTTTCAATTTTTTACAAAATTCTTATCCGAATAGATGGATAGGCCGCGGAGGGTCTTATTCTTGGCCTGCAAGATCTCTGGATTTTAACCCATTGGACTTTTTCTTGTGGGGACACATGAAAAATTTAGTTTATGCCGAACAAATTAATACACGGGACCAGCTCTTGCAACGAATTGATCAATCTTTTCAGAAAATCAAAGATTATCAGAATGTATTTAATAATAATAATAATAATAATAATAATATGTTTATTTCAACAGGTATGTACACATCCAATTACAGAAAACAATATGAAATTTTTGTAAAAGAAAGTAAATTACAACTAAATATAAAAAACAAAGAAAAAATAATTAAATACATACAAGATTCATTCCTACTCGATATAAATTTAAAAAGAAAAAAAATATATACTGATGTGATTTTATACTTATTATGAACTTCCATACACGTACACAGTTATAAGTTTCTAAAATAAATCGAAAGCACACTTTCAATAAAACTGGTCGAGTTAACATGAATATCACACTCGTTACTTATTTTATTGTAGTGTTCGCATATTTTTGCGATCGGAGCATTTTTAAGCATATCAGTTCTGCTAAAATTACAATAAAAACAGGCTGACGTTCTACTATGAATACGTGGCACAAGAAAGTTAATTTTATTTAAGAGATACGAACAATCTATATTGTAATGGACCAGGCTGTGAAGGAATTTGACATAACATCCACTTCGTCTTGATTCTAGTGTGGTCAACTCAAATTTTGCAGTAGCTCGTTGTGATCAAAACCTTGGTAGGGATAAACTCCGTCAATTGTAAAACAAACAAATTTTAGGAATCGACGTTGAACTTTTTTTTTCCAGCATCTGTGTCTGACTTTTAGAGCGAGTCGCCCATATGAGTGAACCATATTCGAGTTGCGATCTTATAAGGGACTTATATAACAGAATTAACACTCTGGATTTAAAATCACTTTTACAATTACGATAGATAAGACCAAACATTTTATATGCTTTCGACACAGTATTTTGTGTATGTTCTCTAAAGTTAAAAAATGTATCAAAAGTAACTCCTAGGTCTTTTATTGAATTTACACGAGACAAGCTAACTTCATTAATGGAATAATTAAACTGAACAATTAAACTTTTCGGGAATAGGTAATAACGTTGCATTTTGAAATATTAATGGTGAGTCGATTTCTGGCACACCATTTTGCCATTTTGTTAATATTATTTTGTAAAATTAAACAATCAATTGGTGAGTTAATTGCAGAGTAAAGTTTTATGTCATCGGCGTATAATAGAATGTTACATTGTACTGCAGAAGTTATGTCATTAATGTACATAAGAAAAAGTAGTGGTCCTAAATTGGAGCCTTGAGGTACACCGGAAGTTGAATGAAATTTAGAAAAGCAATTTTAAATTTAATTATTAGAAGAAGGAAATGTGAAGAAGTCAATGGGGGGCATTTTGAAAATTTACTCAAATAATTATTTGCTAGTTTTGTCTTTTGTTTTAAATTTTGGTTCATTATTACTTTGTGATACTGCTTTTTCAACCTTTCTTATACTTTTATCTAAATCACTTCTTACAGTGTATGCATGTAATTCATGCAACTGAATTTTTAACAAGTTCCAATTAATTGACTGAGCTGAAATTTGTAGATTTTCTTTAAAATAGCCGCTGCTGCAAAATGACAAATTAACTTTTCTCGTGACAAATTCCATGAATGACTGTAGTTCCAATGTGGTGGACGCCCCATTATTGGAAATTTTGGTTTGTTGAATGTGTTACCTATTTGTTATCAGAAATGTTCAAGGTTTATTAATTTTTCTAGATTTTGGTGAATTATTGTAATTATCATTTTATTGTTAGCTTAATATTATTGTTGTAATTAAAAATTGTTTATTTGAATGTGTAGGACTTTTGATGTTAAATTGTAACGAATAAGTAATTACTATGATTGAACGATGAATGCGGAAGTACACTCATGAAATTTAAAACTTGGACACCACAATTTCTGTAAACAAAAGTTTGCACATTGTGAAGCGGGCTTAAGGGTATCATTTACAATTCTAACAGCAGGTAGTCTCAGCAGGGGTTATCTTATAGAAGGACTGTAGAATGAATCATTACACTAAGCACGTTTTAGAAAATAGGTAATTTACGTTGCTTACTTAATTTTTTTCTTTAAAGAATATATTTGAAGGTATCGCTAATTAAACACCATAGCTCGATTAATTATCGAATCAAAATTTTGTTTAGGAAATGTTTACAAAATAAAATTAGAAATAATTTTGATTTAAAAAACGTCTACAAGCAATAACTTTTAAATTAAATCAAAAAACTAAACATGGTTATTTGGGTTGACTGATTATTACTTATTTTTAAATAAATCTAACCTACTAATTATTGTAAGTTATTAAAAAATCATTAAACTCTCTATTCATAATATTTAGTCCTTACAAAATGTATATTTTATGACGTTTCATTTTTTTCTGTAGTTAATATAAAAAGTGAAAATAAAAACTAAGGCAATTCTTATTGTCAACGTATATATTTAGTTTTTTGACAAGAATTTATTACATAATTATAATTAAGATACCAAGTTATAGTTTAAAATTAAATGAAAACGTTTTTTTTAAATAAAGGTATTATATTACTATATAAATAAATATAAGAAATCAATAATGGGTGTGACCTCCATTATTATTGATACATTCTTGGAGGCGTCTGCTCATTAGGTATCAATATAATTAATATTAATCGTTTCCCATGCGGTATCAATGGCTGCAATTAGTGCATTACGGTTTACTGGTATAAAATTTGGCCCTTGTTGTCTTCGGATAACAGCAAGTATTCGAGCCCAAACATTTTCGATAATGTTAAAATCTGGGCTTTTTGCTGGCCAGGGTAACAGCTCCAAGTTATTTGCTTGTATCCAGTTGCGCACAACCTGCGAAGTATAGGGTCATCATATCCCGATAGTTAATTATCGAATGTTCCAAGAAAATATGTGTAAATAGTAAATGGAATCTACTAACGTAACGTTAAGTCGTTAATTATAGTTACATAACTCTCCTTTCATAAGATATAGTTCATATTAATATGCTTATTGTAAAGCTTCGTACACACCTGAACAACAAACCGAGGAACAAACAGAACAACGAACCGAACGGCAATCGGAACATTAATTTGGACGGTGCTACGTACGAATTTTAGAACAGATTCGCAAGTCCTGATTGTTCCACGAACGGTTTGCGGCGTTCCCGCAACTTGTCGGTTTTTTCTCCGACATCAAAGAAAATGCGCGCGAATGCGTTTGCAGGTTTGGACAAATCTAAACAAAACGGCGAACAAACTTATGCGGGAGAATTAAATTATTTATTTTTTGTCCTCCCTTTTGTGGGTTTGTTGTGTTTTAGGTAATATTATGGAGTTGACAGAAGAAAAAATGTTTTAAATTAATCAGTGTTTAAGAATGCAAGATAAAAATGATGTCCCTATTTGCATCATTTGGGCGGGAAATTTCCAAAAATATGTATAATTAGATATTTTCGAAAGTTTATAAGTCCTCTATTTTAATCTTAATACTTAAAAGAAAATCATGTCCATTAGCATTATAAGGAAATGGCTTTTACTTTATAAATAAGTTTCAATAACAATAGAATATCCTTGCTTGTTTAATTTACTTCCTTTGAGTCATATTGCTCTAAGGGTTGTTACATTGGTCATTAATAAATAAACAATTACCTACTGTTTGAGAATGGGTAGTGTGAACCAATAAATAAAGTAAGAAATGTAAATTCCATTTTAGTTTAAAATTTCAAGTGTTGTAAAAATGCCACCTCATCTCGGTGCTGATTTGAAAGTGCGGATTGTTTCGGAATAAGCGGCAGGCCGTAGCGTGCGTGAAATTTCACGTATGTTAGATATACCAAAACACCGTAGGGCATTACCGAGTAAAATGGAATCTTGAACACACTTTGGAAAGAGCCATCGGAAGTGGTAGACCTAAAGTATCTACACGTGCTCAAGATCTCGAGTTGTTTCATTACGTAACAGAACAACCATTTGCTACATACTCCAGGGCTATAGCAGATACACATTTTCCCGGATGCCGTATAACTGCACAAAAAGATTAATAAAGGAGATGGGAATAAAGAAGAATAATGCTGCTGCGAAAGAAGTTCTCAGTGACGAAAATATGAGACGTCGTCTGGAATTTGCAAGGCGATATGTGAACGAACCTTTGAAATTTTGGAATCGAGTAATTTTTAGCGACGAAAAAACGTTCAATAGCCGCATCGATAGACCACTAAGAGTTTTTAGAATGAAAGGAACTCGTTACGAAAATAATCACATATGTCCTAAAAACGAAGTGGTTATTTTTTGTAAATGTGTGGGGTTGGGTTAGCGCGCAGGGTCCAGGAGTTTGTTGGGTTATCGATGGACGTCTTGATTCTGCTGCGTATTTAGATATTTTGAAACTATTATATTTTCCAACAAGTAAGTATTCTTATTTCACTATACTTTCTCCAAAAAATAGTTCGGGATCTGTTGAATTAACATTTTCATAATGTATTTTTGTTGTTAAAGGACAACGCCCCTATTCATACTTCGCGGGTTGTGCGCAATTGGATACGAGAAAATAACTTGGAGCTGTTACCCTGGCCAGCAAAAGCCCAGATTATCAAAAATGTTTGGGCTCGAATACTTGCTGTTATCCGAAGACAACAAGGGCCAAATTGTGTACCAGTAAACCGTAATGCACTAATTGCAGCCATTGATACCGCATGGGAAACGATTAATATTAATTATATTGATACCTTGATAGCGTCAATGAGCAGACGCCTCCAAGAATGTATCAATGATAATGGAGGTCACACCCATGATTGATTTCTTATATTTATTTATATAGTAATACCTTTATTTAAAAAAAAAGTTTTCATTTAATTTTAAACTATAACTTGGTATCTTAATTATAATTATGTAATAAATTCTTGTCAAAAACTAAATATATACGTTGACAATAAGAATTGCCTTAGTTTTTATTTTCACTTTTTATATTAACTACAGAAAAAAATGAAACGTCATAAAATATACATTTTGTAAGGACTAAATATTATGAATAGAGAGTTTAATGATTTTTTTTAATAACTTACAATAATTAGTAGGTTAGATTTATTTAAAAATAAGTAATAATCAGTCAACCCAAATAACCATGTTTAGTTTTTGATTTAATTTAAAAGTTATTGCTTGTAGACGTTTTTAAATCAAAATTATTTCTAATTTTATTTTGTAAACATTTCCTAAACAAAATTTTGATTCGATAATTAATCGAGCTATGGTGTTTAATTAGCGATACCTTCAAATATATTCTTTAAAAAAAAAAATTAAGTAAGCAACGTAAATTACCTATTTTCTAAAACGTGCTTAGTGTAATGATTCATTCTACAGTCCTTCTATAAGATAACCCCTGCTGAGACTACCTGCTGTTAGAATTGTAAATGATACCCTTAAGCCTGCTTCACAATGTGCAAACTTTTGTTTACAGAAATTGTGGTGTCCAAGTTCTAAATTTCATGAGTGTACTTACGTCAAAATTTAAAAATCGAAATCAACAATTGTTTTGATGTACGGACCTGTATAACAACTGAAGTACAAAATACCTCCACCCAAAATGAACAATTATGTATCGGGTGCTAAAGAAATTATTTGTTTAAGTGTATGATGTTTTTTATTGATTTCTAAAGAAAAAAAACAAAACATTTTCACCAAATATGAACATTCTATACGGGTACTTAAAAGATGTGGTAAAAATAAATATGTGCCAAATATTATAAATCATCTTGTATCTAGATAACCGTCGAAGATGGAATTACTAAAGATGGGTTATTTAGAACCACCTTTATCTTGTGGTAACGTATGTACCTACATTTAGATCCAGGTCACCCTGTATTAAGTTAAGTTTTGGCGAATTTATATTAAATTCAGTGGAACGTATATACTATTAAATTAATCATTAACAAAATAATTATTTTTAGAAAAATTATGTTTTACGATCGTGGAAAAATTATGTTTAGCACACGTGAGCAATGTCTTTTTCCCACTTGTGCGGTTGGCACAGTCGCTTTGCTCGTGTGGCCAATTTCCGTACACGTCAGAAAAAGACATACTTTGCTCACTTCTACTAAAAGAGCTATTGTTACCGTGTTTTATTTCTTAAATCGCTTTTAGTAAATAAAAAAAAATTTTAACCTAGAATAAGTGATAGTTTATGTGTTTAGATAGTTATGACTGTGACCGTTGTTGTGACGTTTATACGATATAATTGTATAGTTTCCGATTTGACCTTTTCTTTTAATATTAAATCATATGGATTTACTTGATGACGCAGGGCTCTCTTACTCAGAAGATAGTTATTGTGGTAGATTTAGAATTTCTAAGACCCTAAGAATGATCCATTTATTTTTAACTACAATTATTGCAAGCGAATTTTGATATTAGATTTGGAAATTAAATAATAATAAGAACAATATAATAAGGTTTATTGTCTTGCAGCAATGCCAATTACAAGACAATATAAAAAATTCTAGCAATTTTAGTGCAAATGACAAATTAACAATAATAGTAATACAAACAAAACAAAAATAAAGTAATTACCTAATTAACAAAGTCTACTTACCTTACCAGTTTGGAAGTGAATAGTTATAGCTATTTAGTAATTTTCGAAATTCCGTTGTTACATGTATAAATGTCAATTTGGTGGAATAGTTTGTTGTAATTTTTCGACATATTGTAAATAGAGGATATTACTAATACATTCGTGTAGGCATTTGGGAGATAAAATGTTAGCTGTTGTCGAGAGTGGATTCGAGGAATATTAAAATTTAATTTTTGCAATAAATATGAGTAGTCAACCTTATTACGCAACAGATTAAAGAGAAACATTAAACTACTGCATATTCTTCTGTCCTCACATGAATCGACATTGAATGTGTTTAGCAGGATTGAATGTTCAAAACCTCTAGGTAGATAGACACGATGTACTTTAAACCACAGAAATTTTAATAATTTTCTTTGGGCACTTTCTAAAGCAGACGTATGACATTCATAAATGGGATGCCAAAATGATGTTTCCGTATTCTAATAAAGGAACGAACAAATAATATGTATAATGTCATGATGGTTGAAATATTGGAGAATTCTTTACAGCTGCGTATTACAAAGCCTAGCATTTTATAAGCAGAAGATACAATTTCATTGATATGATTTATAAATGTAAATTCAGCATCAAATATTACTCCTAAATCTTTGATTTGATTACATCGAGATAAGATAAGATAAGATCTAAGTTTAAAGTATAAACAAACATAATTGGAAAAATTTTACGAGAATATGTAACAGTTTTACATTTACTAATTGACGAAAATTATAGATTACGGAGAAAACTAGGTTCGTAAGTTTCTCGTTCGGTGATACCATTGTTAGTTTAGTCCTAAATTTGACCACTACTACTTTGAAATAGCGTTTTTAAATGCAGTTTTAAATTATTTTTCTGTGTGTGTTCTATTGTGCCTAGACAAAGAACTTTTTGGATAACACCTGTAATCGCACTTATAAGAGCTGAAGCTCTCCTAAGTTTTTATTTATGTGGATGTTGAAGCTAATTGCATGATTACAGCAAAAATCACAAACATTGCACTTAAATGGTTTTTCTTGAGGGTGTCTTCTATTGTGTTTGGTCATATTACTTTTTTGGGAACACCTGTAGTAGCACGTATCACAGCTGAAGGGCTGTTCTCCTGAGTGTTTGTACATCTGGCTTTTCAAGCTAATTATATAAAAAAATTATACAACTACTTTGAAATAACTTTTTTAAACGCAGTCTTAAATGGTTTTTTTTGCGTGTGTTCTATAGTGCCTAGTCAAACTACTTTTTGTGTAATACGTGTAGTCGCACTTATCACAGCTGAAAGGCCGTTCTCCTGAGTGTTTGTACATGTGGATTTTCAAGTATCCTGCATAATTACAGCAAAAATCACAAACATTACACTTGAATGGTTTTTCTTGTGTGTGTGTTCTATTGTGCGAAATCAAATCAATTTTTCTGTAACACCTGTAGTCGCACTTATCACAGCTGAAAGGCCGCTCTCCTGAGTGCTTGTACATGTGGATTTTCAAGCCATCTGGACGATTACAGCAAAAATCACAAAAATTACACTTAAATGGTTTTTCTTGAGAGTGTGTTCTATTGTGCTGAATCAAATGACTTTTTGTGTAACCTCTGTAATCGCACTTATCACACCTGAAAGGCCGCTCTCCAGAGTGTTTGTACGTGTGGATTTTCAAGCTGGTTACTTTATTACAGCAAAAATCGCAAACATTACATTTAAATGGTTTTTCTTGAGTGTGTGTTCTATTATGCTGAATCAAATCACTTTTTCTGTAACACCTGTAGTCGCACTTATCACAGCTGAAAGGCCACTCTCCTGAGTGTTTGTACATGTGGTTTTTCAAGCTGGTTACTTGCTTACAGCAAAATCACAAACATTACATTTAAATGGTTTTTCTTGAGTGTGTGTTCTATTATGCTGAATCAAATGACTTTTTGTGTAACTCCTGTAGTCGCACTTATCACAACTGAATGGCCGCTCTCCTGAGTGTTTGTACATATGGGTTTTCAAAGATCTTAATTCATTACAGCTATAATCACAAATATTGCATTTAAACGGTTTTCTTTGAGTGTGAGTTTTATTGTGTCGACTTAAATTAGATTTGTGACGACACTTGTTGTCGCACATACCACAGCTGAAAAGCCTTTCTTCAGAGCGTTCACACAAATGGCTTTTTGAATTTTTGGATTTGTTACGAATACGGTTGCAATTTGACAGTTTCTTATGAGTTAACATATGAAACTCCAAAGTTGTCTTGCTTTTACAAAGATAACTGCAATTGTGACATTGAGTTACATTTACTTCTGATGTAACATTAGAGTGTACCTCTTCGTGGCTCAGTAATAAGGAATTATCAAATGTAGTATAACTACACAGATTGCATTTAAGTTGATGAGTAAATATGTGATTAGTTAATATTTGTTTTTCACTTGTAGCATAATTACATTGATAGCAGTAGTACACCATACCTGATGCTGTAAATTCTTCCACATACGTGAATACATCCGCGTTAAATAACACACATTCTTTTTTAACGATGTCTTCATTTTCACTTTTAATCTCAACTTCGACCGACTCTTCCTTGATTTTTTTCAAATAATTTTCTTCATCAGCAAGTGAAGAAGAGTTTGTCATAAATGATTCTATAATATTTTCGTTTTGCATTAATGCTTGGTGTTTTTCATCAATCTTGAGCTTGCAATCGTTGCAGGCAAGTGGGTTTTCATCAATGCTCAATTCCTATAATGTAATTTAAGTGTATAAATAATTCAGTGGGATATGATACTTACTGCTTTTATGGGAAACGTTGAGAATGTATGAAGTTGCGTTGAATTGGAGCATTGAGAATGTAGTGGTGCTTCTTCTTTGATATTTTTGAAACAAATTTGACATCCTGTTGTGGTATCTGCCATTATTAATGCACTAATTATTTATCTATAAATGTTGATGTTTATTGAAGTAGACAATCACATCCGTTTTGTATAAAAATTTCGTAGTGATTGTTGTACCTGCAAATATACTTATTCGTATACAGGGTGCCCATAATCTATCTCATAACATGGGTAACTTTCTTAATATGCAAAATAGGTTAATAGGTTACAATTAGGAAAGTTGGGCATAATTACAAGCAAAATGTTAAACTTTTTCAAATTTGACATATGTCTTCAACTTTTTGAAATTTTGTGAAAAAACTGAAAACAGTCGATTTTTTTTATGTTGTCCTGTTCCACTACTACCTTACTTTTTAGAACTGAACTAAAATGACATCTTATACATATTTTTACGTAGAATTCGATAAAATTACTCAAAATGTCATAACCCTCTTGATTTTCGAGATATAACACAAACTTACTTTTTTTTTAAATGACAATAATAGTTGGCTGTGATCTTATTAAATTTTGTGTTATATCTCGAAAATCAAGAGGGTTATGACATTTTGAGTAATTTTATCGAATTCTACGTAAAAATATGTATAAGATGTCATTTTTAGTTCAGTTCTAAAGTAAGTAGTAGTGGAACAGGACAACATTAAAAAAATCGACTGTTTTCAGTTTTTTCACAAAATTTCAAAAAGTTGAAGACATATGTCAAATTTGAAAAAAGTTTAACATTTTGCTTGTAATTCTGCCCAACTTTCCTAATTTAACCTATTACCTATTTTGCATATTAAGAAAGTTACCCATGTTATGAGATAGATTATGGGCACCCTGTATAGGATGATTCAGATAATTTTCATAGTGGGTCGTTAGTTGTAGGAGATACGCAATCGTACAGCGCATAAAATAAAACAGAAACCACGGAAAATATGCGAACTAACTTTAAAAACTGGTAGCTGTAATATATTACCTCTGTGATTTATTTTTCGAAATTGGTTCATTCGTTATTGAGAAATTAAATGTTGAACGTTAGTTGAAGAAAAAACAGAAAATTAGCTGTCGTTTATTTTATTGAGGAAATCAACAAACAATAGTATCTGTTTTCTCTTAAATAAAAAAAAATCACAGAGATAATAAAGGGAGAAAAGACCTTTCAAATGATTTATCACTCGACCCCCCATGCTATTGAAAAACATATGGGGGGTAGTTGCTGACCGCAAGGGGGTGAAGTTTCGGGTATGATTTTCATATCAGAATTAGTCCCCCTAGAAATAAAAATTGACGTGTTCTTTGAAATTTTCGATCACACGTCCGTTTCTGTTTGGGGGGGGGGGGGGATCAAAATTTGTTTGATCATTTAATACATAAATGGATCCACCGATAATGTAATTTTGTTACAAATATTTAAATTTACCACATAATATTAAATCATTTATATTATTTATTTTTTTTATCTTTCCCCCTTTACACCCCCCCCCTCACCAACCCCACCCACCCAACCCCAACACCCTCCTCTTTTTACCCCCACCCAAAATTCTTTTTTTTTTTCTTCCTTCTTTCCTCTTTTCTTTTTTTTTTTTTTTTCTTTTTTTTTTTTTTCCTTTTTCTATTATTCCCTTTTCTTTCCTTCATTTAATTTAATTTTTTTCCTTTTTCTATTAAAAAAATAAAAAAACAAACAACCAAACAATATTTAATTATTTAAACAAAAAAATTCTCTTATTTCTATTTTTCAAAAAACAAAAAAAATTTTTTCTCCCCCACCACTATATTAAAACATTTCGTTTTTTTCTCCCTAAAAAAAAATACTTTTTGCTTGGCATGTACTTGTCAAATAACGACGCCACCAGTCAGGCCTTCTCAGGGCTCTTGTTTTTATCTGTGAGCTGTACGGTATAATAGGAATGTTTACAATAAAACCAAACAAACCGTTGGAATACTGTGATAACCTCAGACTAAATATAAGTATTGACAACGAATGTGCACTTTTGTTTTGAAGTCGTTAGGATAGAAGAAGAAGTGCAAGAACGGAGCTACCACTGTCACGCGACGAGTGGATAAATAACAAAAACTATGGCACAACCACTATAAGTAGATATGCAATTGCGTCTTGCAGGCGATCCCTACTTGCCGTTCTCACTACCTTCATCACACTAAATTAACTAAGTATACAGAAACTCCACTAGCAGATTTTTTTGTCATTTCATCACACTCGCGCATCCCTCCACGCACATTAGTAATATGGCCGAAATAACCTCTTTGTTTTTGCGATGAACCAAATTTGTTTATGGGTTAGTAGAGGGAAAAACCTGACCTCCTCACCTTTTGTGTATATTCCCTTCCTTGTTTGTAGGTCATAATATTAACATACAGGGTGATCAAAAAATACTGTCATTTTTTTATACAGAGTTTTCCAAAATTACTATCAGTTTTATATACAGAGTAGTCCAAAACGTAAAGTCATTTTTTATATACAGGGTGTTTACAAAAAAATTTCTAACTAGATTTATAACAAGATTCTTTACAATACAAATATACAGGGTGATTCAGCTAACCCGTTCATTAGAAGTTTATGGACTTCCCGTTGAAATATTTGTTTAAAAATTTGGAATAGGGGATTGCTCAAAAGGTCTATTTAATTAAAATATTTTAGCTTTTCTAGCACTTCCGGTTACACCGGAAGTGGCTACCAACTTTCTTATTTTAAATGAAATAATATATTTTTTTGTATATTTGGATTCTACGCTAAAATCTGAGTTACTTTTATGTAGCACAACCTATATGAAAAATCAATAGTTTTTGAGATATTCTCATTTTTTTGAGAAAAATTGGTTTTGTAGTATTGTTTTCAAACGCTTGTCAATGATTGAAAAAGAAAGTTATAGTAACAAAATTTGGGCTATACTTAGGAGGACTGTTAAGTTTTTAAATGATGTGTAATTTGACATCTCATTATTTACAAGGTGTTCAAAATGTTTGGCTAAATCTGACTAACTTCAACTGCCCAAAAGTCAATTTTTTTAAATAGAACACCCTGTATCTTGTTGCTCTATGTGATGGAGAATTAAGTGGTCTTTCAATCTTCATAAGAGTTCCCTATACCTATCTGTTACCATTTTCCTGCTATCGATGTATTTACATTCGACACACAATATTTCTCTATTTTATTAAATAATTTCTGACTAGTGGCCTGTGGAAATTAAAACAATGTGCCTTATTTATCAAACTTGTAAACGTCGACGTGACACATTATACACGATATGGAAATCCACCAAGAATATTCGAATGAAGACATACTAAATTTATTTTTTATTTATGGAGAATGTTACAAAATTATTGAAAGAACCTCTAAATAAAACTATGTTTAAGAGAATAGAAGCAAATTTTAAACAATTTGAAATTCATTGTACTAGAACACGCCCCAAGGTAGTCACCGGTGATGAAGACAACGAAATAAATGTATTGGCATATTTCAATGCAAATCCACATGCATCGATCAGAGCTGCGTCTGAAGATTTGGGACTGTCCTACTCGTCGATACAGAGAATTTTGGCACAACGTAAAATGCATGCTTTTTCTATTATAAAACTACAAGCTTTCCGCCCAGGTGACGAAATACGTCGTGTAGCATTTTGTGAAAGCATTTTATTGAATTCGCAGGAAGACCTAAATTTTTTGAAAAAAATTATTTGGACCGATGAGTCAAAATTTAGTAGAGAAGGGATTATTAATAGGAAAAATTGGCATTATTGGGCAGAACAAAATCCTCGGATGGTGCGCGAAGGTAACTTTCAAGACACATTTAGTTTTAATGTTTTTGTTTAATTATGGATAATCGTGTTAAATTCTCGCAAATATTTAGAAATGCTTAGAGGAGTGGTTTTAAATTTTTTGGAAAATTTACCCCTAAATCTTCTAAATTTATGTTGGTACCAAATGGATGGTGCTCCAGCCCATTCAACCCATGAGGTTTATCAAGAATTATCCCATATGTTCAAAGATCGTTGGTTTGGACGCAATGGTCCATCTCTATGGCCTCCCAGATCACCTGACCTAACACCCCTGGGTTTTTTATGGGGTATGTCAAGACTAAAGTCTATTCAAGGCCAGTCCATAACAGAGATGACTTATTACATCGGGTTCGAACTACCTTCGCTGAAGTAGATGTGCAAATGGTTCAAAAATCCACAATAGCTGAAGTTAACAGAAGAGTTTTATTGTGCTTAGAAAACCACGGACGGCATATCGAACATGGAACGGTGTAACCGGAAGTGCTAGAAGAGCTGAAATATTTTAATTAAATTGAACTTTTCGAGCAATCCCCTATTAAAAATTTTAAACAAATATTTCAACCGAAAGTTCATAAACTTCTAATGAACGGGTTAGCTGAATCACCCGGTATACCAATACGCCACCGAGTTGGTAAACCTGAATGATAAAAGTAATTATTAACGTGTTACTTCTAACGCCAACCGTCACCGAGTCCCTGTTATAATTTATAGATATACATTACCTCAAGTTTCGATTGAACTTTACCATTAATTTGAATATATATAGATTCATTTGTCAATTTCTAACTTGAAAACTTAAAGGTAGTGTAAGTTAAAAATACCCAATAATTTCTAAAAACAATTTTATTATGTTTGTACATATACATATATTTTTACATAAAACAAATGGTGTATCATACCGCCAAATACAAATTATCCAAACTTACAACGCTAATTAAACCAAACTTTTATACATTTAATACATGACAATTATATTTTTAAATATAAGGGACGGCTTAGCTTAGAGACCCTGTGTTACTTTTCTTAATAAAAGTATTTGTTTGAATAGCATAGTATACATATAAAATGTAATATCACCCCATTACATTACTAAAGGATTTATAAACTAACTATATCTAAACGCCAATACTTATACAATTAACAAAACGTAAGCATTCATAATATAACTAATTATAAAATACAGATTAAAACACAGGATAAATGATATACATAAATCACTATTTTCCACTACTAGCTGTGAAGTGGACAATTATTGCGTCTCCTAGCCAACTGAGAAGTTGAATTTCTCTATTAGTGGTTAATAATTTTTTCTATTGTTGACCTAGGTTAATAATGGACAATTTCAATTTTTTTGAGAATCTAAGAATAGTTGTTTAACAAAAACGAGTGAAACATAATTTTGTATATCCAGATATCTCTAACGTATTTGCTGCTTAAAATTACCTAACACGATAAAATTATTTGAATAAAAAAATGCCATTAGTTTAAAATTCGCGCCCCCATCCCATAACCGCAAATACATAACCTGAATTTATTTATTTATTAAATATGATGGTAGAATCAGTTTTTCAGGTTTCCCAAAGGAGATTTAACCAGGCGAGTTAAGTTACATAAAGAATTTTAAGTAAATTACAAACATTTTGTTGTAGGTGTTTTGAATGGTTAACAGAATCTGGAAGGACTATAAAAAACTTAACGAGTATGTGGCGAACACTTGCCATTCCTAAATGAATTACAAGTGTCAATTTCTGAAACCCAATATTCAAATGATGCAAGGTATATTGGCGAAGCAATAAATGCCCGTTAACATCTCTAGCTATACCAAAACTACTCAAGCTTGCAGCTCAAATACTCTTAGGTAAAGAAAATTACGGAGGAACATTCTTAAATTGCAACGTGAAAAGAAAGCACTTCAATTGAAGTTAACATCTCCCAACGATTACTTCCCGAAAGCAGAGCACAAATTGTGACAGCCCAAGTGGACTTAAAAAATAAACCACTAAGAAGCAGGAGATATACAGAGGAATACAAACAATTTTCACTAAAATTATATTTTACGAGCCCCAAAATGTTAATTTTAAAGTAGGTTTTAAATTTTTGCCAGCTCAAACTGCTACGTGATCATGGTTAGAGTTATATATAAAAAATTTAAACAACCCTTGTGCTACATCTTTACAAATACGATATGTAAAGGTGACAAATTGAAGTCGATAGTATTAGACTGCATAGAAAAGCTACATACAATGCGGTGCCAATGTTAGGGCAGTAGTAAAATTTTCGAAACCTAATTAAAAGAATAGATGTATCACCGGAAAACCATACCTTCTCGTAAACGATAAGAAAATCTATTATTTCTTCGATGTCCCCTATTTATTGAAGTCGGTGCAAAATAACTTGATTAAATACGATATAATCTTTAATAACAAAAAAGCATCTTGAAAAGACATTAAAAATGTCTACGGCAGACAAATCTAAACCGCTGCGATTGGTTCCTAAATCAACTAATTTACATATTACTCCGAATAATTTTCAGAAAATGAAGGTGAAATATGCCACACAAGTGTTTAGTGAATCAGTTGCAGTTGGTTTATCAACGTATGTAGCTTTTAATGCTTTTTGATTTATTTGCATTCCTGTGCTACTTGATTTTTACAAGAAAAATGTTTATTTTTTATTTTTGGTTTATATTTGGCTAGTAGTGGAAAAATAGTATATACACCATGGTTGTGAAGTCCGACTTTACAACCTTGGTGTATAATATACTATTATTCTACCTAACATTTTATAATTCTACCAAAATCATTAGAATTCTAGGGATAAAAATTTTTTTTTTATTTTTTACTATGATATTTACAATCTGTCCGTTGGACAATATGTAATAAGTTGGACAGTTAATTAGAGATATGTACATACAAAAAATGACATGCAGGAGATGCTTCCAGTGAAGATTCTCCTTTAATATATATATCCTAATAAGGATACTGTGGGAACATAGGTTACACACTGAGTCTAATTGTCACTAAGTACACCTAATTAAACCTAGCCATTAGATCATTGAGCTTGAATCTCTTTAACCGTTGCACTGCACCAGTAGAGTTCAAATAATGTTCGCGCAAGCACATTGGGTTGCACTTCAGTTCTAGCACAGTAATTAATACTAAATTGCTGAATTTCTTCTTTAATGATAGGTATGTGCAAGTCTTCTGCTATTTTGGTGTTTGGAACACACCAGGGAGCGTCGACTACTAGTCGTAGTACTTTATTCTGGAAGCGCTGTAAGATTTCCAGATTAGAATTACTCGCTGTGCCCCACAGCTGAATCGCATAACTCCATATGGGTTTAAGAATGACCTTGTATAGCAGTAGTTTGTTTTCAAGTGTGACTTGGGATTGCCTCCCAAACATCCAGTACATCTGTCGTAGCTTGATTCCAAGTTGCTTCCGTTTAGTGAAGATGTGCTTTCTTCAAGTTAAACGTCGGTTTATATGGAGTCCAAGATATTTAGTGTCGTCTGCTTGTGTAAGTTGTTGACCATTTAGCGTAACCGGTGGGCAAGTGTTTCGATTTAATGTGTAGGTGACATGTATTGATTTTAATTCTTTGGCTTTGATTTTCCATTTACTAAGCCAAGTTTGGAGTACGTTTAAGTGTTCTTGAAGATACTGGGATGCGACTATTGGGTCTTGATGTACGTCGAGTATGGCAGTATCGTCTGCATATGTGGCAACCGATGGTTGTGGTGGTGTTGGTGGTTGGGAGATCAGCCGTGTACAGGAGGTAGAGCAGAAGGTCCTAAGACACTGCCTTGTGGTACTCCGGACTTTATTGATAGCAGGTTTGTAAATTCATCTTGATATTTTACGAGAAAGTGTCTTCCCATTACATAGGATTGAAGCAAGATAACGTAACCATGCGGTAGATTTTTTTAAATTTTATATTGTAGACCTTCATGCCAGACTTTATCAAAAGCCTGGCTGATGTTCAAGAATGCTGCTAAGCAGTACATTTTCGCTTCAAAGGCGTTATGAATAATATTTGTTATTTGATGAACTTGTTCGATTGTTCCGTGTTGGCTTCTAAAGCCGAACTGATGATTGGGTATAAGTTCGTTGTTATCTAAGATCGGTTTTAATCTTTGCAAGAAGATTTTCTCAAACACTTTAGAGAGGACAGATTTATACTGTTCTTATGAATGACTTCATACATAAGTCATACACCACAATACAATAATAATAATCATAATAACAATTAATAAGTAATAATAATAGGTATTTAAAAACATTATGGAAAATGTAGATAATTACTGATGTAAAGTTAATTACGCAGAGAGAATAACCCTCTTAAACTATGTAGTCCAAAATCTGCATACACCGCAAAGGTTATCTAATTTTTTTTAATTTCTTCAAATTTTAAAATATTTTTAGATAGTCCGTTTCAAACCATTAATTCGCAGTTCCCTTCGTGGGAAGTCGAACCCTTATGACAATCAAAATTTTTATGTTCATATAATTCACCTTCATTACTGAAGTACACTAAACAATCATCACAATATACATATTATTTTCATGTTTCGATAATTGGGATTTCACAAACCTACATAAATTTCGTATAGGAACCGTTAATAAATGCTATCAGCGCCACCTAGCCAAGAGTATGTGTATTTCTGTTGGTACAACTGCTAAGTTGTCTTAACTTTGTATCGGTTTTTATTAAGCTATTTCGGTTTGGATTCAATTAAAGTGAGTATTGTTAACGCCAGTAGTGTAATAGAAAAAGTTCGGCTAAATCTCTTGTCAATTGTTGCCTTGCTGAATGGCAAAATCTATATTATAACACAGAACCATCTATTAAGGTTTATAGCTTCCCCGTTCGCCCTTATGAACAACAAAGACATATGCATGAATACATCAAATTCGATGGATGAAGTAAGATGTTAATCAATTATCAACGGCAGACAGTCGCAGAAATCATTGTAATTAAAATACACTATTTGAAATACATTTGTATTTTATGACATTTTCCTAGATATAAATCTTCCAAGATTTATCACATAAACACTTCTCGCCCAAAAGTTTTTATTATTAATTAGAGGATTTTTTTGCCCTCAATCGACTTAAGTTGTTTAATGTAAACTAAGATGAGGCGCTTAGATATCTTCTCTTTACTTCATTTACTTCTACATCAAAGCCTAATTTGCTCAATTTTAATGTCAAACTTAAGTATATTGTTTAGTTGATTAAACACTGACAGTAACTTTTTCAACGTGTATTTTGCTGATATATTAATTAATGTTCGCCTATCGTAGTAGATGGAGTAGTAACTTATGTGACATTTACCATATAAAACCAGCATTTTAGAAAAAATAACAAATTTAGATTTTCAGTTGAAGTCCACTACCTCACAACCTTACAATATCCTCATACTAAAAAAAATTTCAGCTAAATAAGTTTAAAAAATATATAATTGTGTGTAGTAACGGAACAATTCTAACAGTGAACTCTTAATAGTAATTTATATTAATCGTGGCTTCCCAATTAATTATTGGGCCTTCCTATAGAAGTTTGACTTTGGAGGATGGGTCATCAATCTATAACCATGGTCTTTTATTTTTCAGACGTTTAAACCAAAAAGTTTGGCCTTTATCAAGACATGTGAAAGATAATGGTAAACTGGATGACTGTTCTTATCAGAAAATCTGGTAAGCATGTACGTTAACATTAATACTAAATCTAAGTGAGCTAAATACAATAAATTAACAAAAATAGCGTCGTAATGATAAAAATACAAACGTTCTATTCTGACGAAGTAACATGTAAATGTAGCGAAACAAGTGTATATGAGAACCTAGCATAAATTTAACCTCCAACATTTATTAGATAATATAATTTTGGGTATATTGATTAAGAGTGTTATCGAACAAGATGTTATCAAATGTATTAAAAACTATACAACAAACGTCCAAACAAGTTTATGTTTTTGGCTATACCATTATGTAATAGTACTTCGATCCACACTAATCAGAGATCTAGATCAGGATATATCAACAGGGAACCGGTTTAAAACCATTGTTTTTACTGCTCCTGACCTGTCTTGGGCGACTATCAGGTTTTGTCGTCACCACGCTATACAGGCTTATGTTCATCTTCTGAAGCATCATACAAAGCACTTACATTACAATACAATAATAAAAATATACCATGCGAATAAATAGATAACGCTTAAATATACTAAAGTAGAACTAGAGGTCTTAACGAATATCGATATTGCGATGACAAAGAGGTAAATTTATTTATTGTTTTAATGTTAAGCGCCAACTTCTTTTATAACCCAATTTAATTTCTAGCTCTTAATCTCAAGGCTCTTTCTTTTTACCGGGAAACAACAGGTGTTTTCACATACACGTGTGTTTGTACTTCTACTTCAAATAATCTCAATCACTAACTTTGACTTATTTGCTTTTTGCCTTTTATTAAAACTCCTTCTCGGCTCAACAACAATTTATTTGAATTAACACCGTCTAAATTTTATTTACTAAAATTGACAAATTCTAAATCTGGCAACGTGTAACAATTTTCACGTGCCCACATTACGCGCAGGTCTTAAATTTGTGTAATTTGATTACTTACAGAATTTCTTAATCTAGTGAAACTACAACTACTTTTACAAAATTATGACTACTTAAAATCTAAATCTATCTGGTCATATGCCAACTTCTACGGTGAGTATTTCTTTATGTACTCGATGCTTCCGATGTTTTCTTTATTTTCTTTGCAGGTTACTCCCAATGTCATTTCTAATTTGGTGCAGCTCTGCTTGTTCATTCACCTTTGGCTCATTGACTTTTCCTCTTCCGGATCATTAACACTGGTGAGTATTTACTTTCACCCTTTTATTTGTTCAGTTTTACTAATGTAATTCTTCAACTCCTCCCTTTGTTTTGCACTTAGCACTTTTATTAATGTTGAAATTTTTTATTGTGACGTCATCCATTAATTTTTTGCGGTAATTTTCATCGCAATGAAGTACGCCTTCACGCTGTGCTTTTTGTAACTCTTCGGGCGTCTCTTCCACACCTTTATTTATTAATTCTGGGTCCATGGCTAACTCAATTATCAATTTATTTAAATAAAACCGTTACCCTGCGTTTATCACTCACTTTTATTTATAACACTTTGTCCTTTTTATTACTCGCACCTCACATTGTGTGTCCTGGCAAATGATCTTGACCTATTATTTCTACATTAAGATTGACAAACGATTAAATTTTCATTAAATTCTAAAATATAGTTTTAAAGTTATAAATAATATTGTGTTTTTAATTTCCAACTCTGAAAATAAAGGCCGGAGAAAAAAGTTATATAAAGTACCGACATTATTTTTATACAAACTACTCATTCGTAAGTTTTGACCATTCATTCCTACGACAACCGGTATAAGAAAGGCTTTTATTGGACGAGTTATTTAGGAGCACGACGAGCGGAGCGAGATGTATCAAGTTCGTCAAAAAAATTACTAAATGTCGAAGATTAAACATGGAGTTATCTTTTTTAATTTTCTTCCTAGATTTAAGACGAAAAAGACGAAAAAGAACCAGTACAACTAAAAACAGGTTTAACAATTATTCATGGATTTATTAACGTTTTAACTGACTATTTGACAACGTCAATGACGACAATTATCACAACAATTAAATTTTTTCGACTTTTGAAACTACGACTACAACAGATTCCTCACAACTATTTAGAAATGTCGTTTCTAAACGCAGCCTTAATCAGTTTTTCTCGAGTGTGTGTTCTACTGTGCCTAGACAATTTACTTTTTACGCAACACCTGTAGTCGCACTTATCACACTTAAAAGGCAGGTCTCCTGAATGTTTGTACATGTGGATTTTCAGGTGTCCTGCTTGATTACAGCAAAAATTGCAAACTTTACACTTAAATGGTTTTTCTTGAGTATGTCTTCTATTGTGTTTAGTCAAATCACTTTTGTAGCAACATCTGTAGTCGCACTTATCACAGCTGAAAGGCCACTCTCCTGAGTGTTTGTACATGTGGATTTTTAAGCTTTCTGAACGATTACAGCAAAAATCACAAACATTACACTTGAATGGTTCATATTGAGTATGTTTCCTATTATGCTGAATCAAATAACATTTTTGTAACACCTGTAGTCGCACTTATCACAGCTGAAAGGCAGCTCTCCTGAATGTTTGTACATGTGGGTTTTCAAGCTTCTTGCACAATTACAGCAAAAATCACAAAGATTACACTTAAATGGTTTATCTCGAGTGTGTTTTCTATCATGCCTAGTCAAATCACTTTTGCTGCAACACCTGTACTCGCACTTATCACAGCTGAAAGGCAGCTCTCCTGAGTGTTTGTACATGTGAATTTTCAAGCTCCCTAATTGATTACTGCCATAATCACAAATCTTACATTTAAATGGTTTTTCTTGAGTGTGTTTTGCATTATGCTTAGTCAAATCACTTTTACTGCAACACCTGTACTCGCACTTATCACAGTGAAAACGTCTCTCTTCTGAGTGTTTGTACATGTGGATTTTCAAGCTACCTTTATGTTTACAGCTGAAATCACAAACATTGCACTTAAATGATTTTTCTTGACTATGTTTTCTATTATGCCTAGTCAAATCAGCTTTGCAGCTACACCTGTAGTCGCACTTATCGCAGCTGAAAGGTCTCTCTCCTGAGTGTTTGTACATGTGAGTTTTCAAGTGGCTTGCTTGACTGCTGCAATGATCACAAATATTACACTTAAAGGGTTTTTCTTGAGTGTGCGTTCTATTGTGGTCAATCAAATGACTTTTTTTGTAACACCTGTAGTCACACTTACCACAGCTGAAAGGCAGTTCTCCTGAGTGTTTGTACAAGTGGATTTTTAAGCTACCTTTACGATTACAGCTGAAATTGCAAACATTGCACTTAAATAGTTTTTCTTGAGTGTGTTTTCGATTATGCTTAGTCAAATCACCTTTGCTGCAACACCTATAGTCGCACATATCACAGCTGAAAAGCCTTTCTTCCGAGCGTTTAGACAAATTCCGAATACAATTGTAATTTAACAGTTTCTTATGGGTTAAAACATGAGACTCCAAAGTTGTCGTACTTTTAGACTGATAACCGCAATCATGACATTCAAGTACATTTTCTTCCGATGTAACATTGAAGTGTACCTCTTCATGTCTCCGTAATGAGAAATTATCAAATGTAGTATAACTACATAGATTGCATTTTAATATATGAGTAAATATGTGATTGGTTAATATTTGTTTTTCTGTTGCAGCATAATTACAACGGTAGCAATAGTACAACATATCTGATGCTGTAAACTCATCCACGCATGTGGATATGTCTGTGTTAAATAACACACATTCTTCTTTAATAATGTCTTCATTTTCATTTTTAATCTCAACCGACAGACTCTTCTTTGATGTTTTTCAAATAATTTTCTTCATTAACAAGTGAAGAAGTCTTTGTTGAGAAATGATGGGGAAGATTTATGTTTTCATTTTGCATTAATGCTTGGTATTTGCATCAATTTTCAGCTTGCATTCGTTGCATGCAAGTGGGGTCTCATCAATGCTCAATTCCTACAATGTAATTGAAGTGTGTAAATAATTCAGTATGATATGTTACGATACTTACTGCTTTTATGGGAAAGGTAGGATGTAGTGTTGGATGTAGCATTGAGAATGTGGTAGCGGTTCTTCTTTTATTTCTTTAAACAAATTTGACACGCTATTAACGTGTCTGTCATTATTAATGTACTAATTGTTGATCGAGCGTAGAATTTGTTCACACCTCAATATGAAATTTCATAGTGATTATTGTACCTGTAAAGAAGCGCGCTCAATTATACAGGGTGTAACACAAATATCGCATTGGAACTATTATTATGGACTACCAACTAAATAATATATAAAGCTGCATTACCTATAGTTGAATGGTGTGTAACATGCCTATGAACAAAGATTTCATAATTAAATCAATTTTAATTATATTGAATATACGTAATAAATCTAATTTCGTGCATTAAATTAAAGCGTATTATAGCTTGTAAATAATGTATTTGTACAACTGATGAAAGTTTAAAAATGAAACAATTTTTGTGTTAGCTTAATAATATTAATCTCAATTTTTTACTAACCCTGAATGAACAAGATTATTTACTTTCATTAAGTTAAGAATTACGCAATTACAAGTAAACATTTGGTTTACACAGAACACTGAGTTCTCATTAACACTAACATTTTAAAATTTGGTTGTGATCAATCGATAATAAATTTGTTTTTTAGAATAGCAAAAGCAATATTGTCACAATTATAATTCTCAAACGTATTAATTAGAGAATAATTTAAAGTATGAACTTTAATTGAGGTCGTATGCGGATCTCAATTATATCAATTATCGTCGATCGGTTAAGCTACAAAAGTGCAAAACTTAAAAACTATCGTAAACCTGATAAACGTTTAATGTTTTCGAGTAATTGGGTTTATCAACCTAAATTCATGACATTGGACAGATTGATGTTGTTTACTTGGTTCCTGCTGCGTTAATGCATCTGTGTGGGTGATATCTCGCCTTTGCAGACCGTAACTAACCAATTCACCAACACGGAGGTAAAGAACTATTTCTCAGCACACACCAAGGATCCGTCCAAAAACACAACCAGAAGTTGAAGTGAAAATTTACGTCATTCCCAATTTATTATAATTTTAAGAATTTAATACCATTAATTAAACTCTCGTTGACATTTTCTTTAAACTGTTAGTGGGTCAGCGAGCAAATTGATATTATCAGACTAACGGCATTGATACTGGTAGCCGACAATCAGTTACAGAATATCGAGGAACTGTTAGAATATCAGCGTATTATATTACATTATCTTTTTCAGGTCAAAAAACAATAAATGAAACTAAAATTGTCAACAACAACAACAAAACCCTAGTAACAGAACATATCCAAAAAAAACTTACCCACTTAGAATATTTTCCTAATAGTCTAATAGCCAGGAAACAGCTGATGACACATAATTTAGGAAAGCCTTAAATTTTTTCAATGACTCAGTTGTACCTACCGTACATGGGATGGTAGTTAGTTGAGCGCAGTCGCGGTAGGCTCAGCATCGCTCAGGTGCCACAGGTGTGTTAATTTGGTAAACTAAAAAAGGCTGCCGTTTTGGTATGTCAAAATATATTATTAGACGTTGTGGCAGAAGATTTAAAAATTAAAAAAATTCTTTTTTTTAAAGTATTTTAGAAAATTTGAAATTATATATGTTATTCTTAATAGTAGACGTTTATATTTTTCAAAGCAGAAGGAACCACCGGTTACTTTGACCTGGCAAACAGCAAATGAGTTTTCCCCGCGCGAGCACACAAATACATAAATTTCCTTTCAATATATAGGACTTGCTGACTATTCTACAGGGTTCTCCATATTAGACTATACAGTTTAAAAGTCGAATAAAAACTTTCTATTCAAAGTAAATTAACTTTTTAATCGACTAATATGTAGCTTATTCTGTGGGATTTATGACTAAAGTAAATAATAATTCCTGCATCAGCTCTGGAGCTGAAGGAGCAGATTCAAAATGAAACTGCAGGAAAAAATGGAATTTCTTCGCCGAGTGATGATACATTTTGAACTTAGAATTCAAAAATGCATTAAAGTCGAAGGAGGGCATTTGGAAGACATGATCAAAACTAAATTGTTATTTACTTTAGTCATAAATCCCACAGAATAAACTACATATTAGTCGATTAAAAAGATTAACCTACTTTGATTAAGTTCTTATTCGAGTTTTAAATTGTAGGTCTAATATGGGGAACCCAATATAAATTAATATGAATATAAAAATATGATAAATTATGAAAATACTATACTTAAGGTCATTACTAGGATTACAGGAAAAACCGGTCTTTACAAACCTATATTAAATGGTACAGTGTAATAAAGACAAAAATGAGTGAATAAATTATATATAATTTTTATTGTTTAAGTATTTGAGGTGAAATAGAAATGAAAAATGAAATTGTTAATTGCAAGTAGTTTTAAAAAAATTAAAATTTCAAATTTTCCATATTATTCTCTCTTCCGATGATCATCATCTTCTGAATCCTATTCCTCGTCATGGGAGAGAGAATGTCATCATCGACTGCATCGTTTTCTGTAAAATAACATAGAAATTATCGAATGGAGTGCTTCATATTTAAATTTAATGCCCCATTACCCGGATGATTGTCAATCAAATCCGTGACGAGACTTGGCAATTAATCTCCTTCAAACCATTTAAACTTGAAGGAGCTTTCTTGCTCTACCCAACCATACTGACGCGGGTCCAATGTTGTTGGTTGTTTGCTGAAGCTTTTTCCAAATGCTTGAAATATAATGCGTTCTCAAAAACTGTTGCCACAACTCGGCTTTACAAGGAGGTATAGAACTTGCGTCAAAACTTTTAACTTTTTTTGTAAAATGTTTGTTCACATCATTCGCTCTATAGCTACCGACGAAAATCTGGAATTTTCCCCATCTACGTCTACCGATTTTTTAGCGCCGTACATTTCACAAGCAAACTTTTAGATGATGTCAAACGAACTTTGTAAAAGCTCCTCGTTTAAATCATCACCAAGGCTTGCAAACGCTTTTTGAAATTTAATGCACTGTTTTTAATAAGCAAAAGGTTTCTTCTTTCCTTTGTTGAAAAAGGCAGGGTTGAAGTCAGAGCCGGTGAATGCGTGAAACCCACTTAAACTGCTGGCTAATAGTTCACCCAGTTTATCGCATAGATTTTGGGAACGTCGATGAGATCTTTCATGATTACCGGTTCCGGTAAGCATCTAAATATAGGACGAAGCATTTTTCAATTTTGACATATTAGTAAGCATAATTATTAATATGTCCAGTGTCACTGACTCTAATAACAATATCCTCCTGCTCAACGAAGCTACATGCATGGCAAATAAGTTTTGTATCAGCCTCTTCATGCAAAAGATTGCAATTAAAATCTTCAACAATAATTGATTCAAATTTTCCATCATTTACTTTGTAAGACCGACACTCTCGGAAATTGAGGTAAATCAGTTTATTGCCAATAAAGGGAGCAATGTCATCACTCGTCTAATGAGTCGAAAAAAAAGCATTCAAAGATTCTTTGAAATTAGTATTTTTCATCTCTTTAGAAAAATCTGTTGGCCTCACTTGATCAGGACCGGTAATTGTATAATCTATCAGTAGTGCCTCTTTTTGTAGCTGACGCTCGGAATCTTTAATTGAGGGATGCCAATACTGATCAAAGATTACATGGATTTCGTTTGAAGGATACTTGGTTACCATTTGCAAAATTTTTTTGGAAATGCTTCCAATAGTTTTTGGTACATTTTTTCATCGCATGTAATATGAAAAATCCATCTATTAAGAAAACATCCGAGTAGCGTGGCGGGTTATGATCAACTGTAGCTTCCAGACATTTCAGAAGCGCTGATTTGTCGGTTTTGTAGATCGCTCCATGCAAATGACATAACGCAAGAGGAACGGGACTATTAGGATAGAATATATATATATATATATATATATATTAGTACGTAAACGCTTTCACGAGTCGACACTAGATGTCGAAAAATTTATCATTTATATACAGGGTGTCTCAATAAGGGTGGCAATATTTCAAGGGTACATAGAGAAACTCCAGATTAGAGATTTGAGATAATAAATCTTGTCGGAAATGCGTTGCTTCCGATATACAGGGCCTTAAAAAAATTCAAAAATTAATATGGTAGTCAAAGTGTTTTGAAGTTCAGGTGAAGACAACGATACTCAAACCTCTTGCCAGTTGCGGTATTAATTTTGTTTCGTTGTCGCCATGACAATATATCATTGTTCACTACGTTTTTATTGTCACCTGAAGTTTTTCGATAATGAGCGCTCTTTGAAAGACATCCAAATGGATTTTTATTTTTTTCGCGGAAACGACGCGTCGGAGAAGAAAAAAAAAAAAAAACAAAGGAGAGCGTTTCTTTTCCAAATTGATTAGGAATGTGAAAAATGATTCCAATATTTTGGAAAACCAGTGGCGTGCTACCTTTTTTCTCTTAAAACTAAGTGAGAAAAACCGAAAGTCCGGTCCTGGAAATTTTTAGAAGAGTCGGATTGGCACATAAATATGACCAATACTTTGCTTGACATACTCTGGAAATTTAGAAAATCGATCAACGCGTTTTCAAAATACAGACAAAACATATTAATTTTTGAATTTTTCAAGGCCCTGTATATCGGAAGCAACGCATTTTCGGGCATAGATTTATTATCTCAAATCACCTAATCTGGAGTTTCTCTATGTACCCTTGAAATATTGACCGACCCTTATCGCTGAGACACCCTGTATATATATATATATATATATATATATATATATATATATATATATATATATATAATGCTAGCAACTTTGCGACAGGTATGTAAAGCAGTTACATAGTCGATTCTTCAATAATTATAGCCAACCTAATAGTTGGCAAGTATAAAACATTTCGAATCGCCTGCAGTAAAGTACTCAAGAGGTTGTGCAATAGCAAACAAACACTGAGAATCACCTCGACAGCTGTTTCGTCCTTTTGGGACTCATCGGGAGTGAGAGAACTCGAGTGTAAGTTCACTATTGTACAAACGCGTGCTATCGACTATATGCCGTACTGGAGGGATTACAATATTTAAATGATAAGTTTTTGACATCTAGTGTCGACTCGTGAAAGCGTTCACGTACGAAAATGTTAAGCAACTTTGCCGACAGGTATGTAAAGCAGTTACATAGCCGATTCTTCAATAATTATAGCCAACCCAACAGTTGGCAAGTATAAAACTTCCGAATCGCCTGCAGTACAGTACGCAGAGGTTGTACAATAGCAAACAAACACTGAGAATCACCCGACAGCTGTTTCTGTCCTTTTGGGACTCATCGGGAGTAGAGAACTCGAGTGTAAGTTCACTTTGTACAAACGCGCGCTTGTCGACTATATGCCCTACTGGAGGGATCACAATATTTAAATATAAGTTTTCGACATCTGAGTGTCGACTCGTGAACGTTCACGTACGAAAATGTTAGGCAACTTTGCATTTGTGCTCTCAGCGAACAGTTGAAGTCCCTGCTCGGGGGTGCCATGTAAACCCCCAGGTGTTCTCAGCGGAGAACGGTTAACAAGAGCGGTATCTCTGTGGTTCAATGCTTTGCGTAATAACGGGTTCTGGTTGCTGTAAAAAAAGTTAACGCACAAAACTTTTCAAACAACATATATTGTGCACAATAAGAAAATTAGATGCCAATAATATACAACAATTATTTACAATAAACGGTTTACGAATATAACTTGTGTGAGTATTTTAACCAACAACTCAGAATGTTGAACAAACACAATTAATTCAATAACGGCTGCTTTAACATTGAAAATCACAATTCCAACTCTACAAAATAAATACAATTACTTTGTCAACGTAGAAATTAAACAGGAAAACGGTACGCAATAAAAATCAACATAAAAAACAACGGTTCTTCATTAATGTAAACGAAAATAAAGCACTCTTTGGTCGGCAAGCGGTCAAGGTAAATGGAAAACGGCTTCGGAAAGAACGGAAAACGGCTTCGGACGGATAAATAATACGGAAAACTAAGGAACGGCTTCTAACGGAACTAAATAACGATTTCTAACAGGGTTGAAATTACAGCACATCTAACGGCTGCGAATTTAAGCGGCAGTCGATCCACCTCCAATAATTTGTCTCGCTGTAAACAAACAGGGTTAATCGGCTGAAATTTAACGTGTGATTATTAATGAATGTCAATTAAATTCCGGTGAGTTGAATTTCAATTCAACTAATATCTGGAGCTGTTGATAAGACTCTTTTATTTACAGGCACGGGTTATTAACCTAGAAAAAGTTAATCGGACAGTGTGCTTGAAAATACAATTCGGAGATAAGGTTATCTATTCACGGCAATAGTTCAGGACAGATATGGAGCTCTGCTTCTAGGACGGCGCGTCCGAGACTTTATGTAGATGAAAGCACTAGAAACGTTTCCAGCTTTATCTAACGCTCAACTGTATCTATCGTGAAATATCCTTTAGCAATTAATATTACGGAAAACAAGGATCACGGGGGACGATTGTATATTCGTTGCACACAGGGCAATTTACGGGTTGGAAGCTATAACAAACTGGATGTAGGATGGGATCGGACGTGGGCATTGAAGCATTTACCGACTCGTCGGACTCGTGTCAAAGACGGTTAGCTTGGCTAGAATTTGTATTCTGCACGTAACACCAGGTAAGGGATGTTATTAATACGGATTCTCAAAACGGATAAATTACAGGTATGCGGAAAAAGGTTAGCTGATTTGTGAATTTGCTTTATTTAAACGGCAAGCGGTTTCTAATCCTCCACCAGGAGTCTTTAAAATTAAGTTGTCACCTACGGCTCGTGTTCGCACCGTGACCAGGCAAAAATTCTCTTCTTGTTTTTCCTCTTGCGCAAGAGTGTGTCTTCTAATGCTGAGTTCTCGCTTTTAAATGTTTTGGCGGTGTTGATAACGCGCGTAAAAAGTATGGTTTCTTTTCTGATTGGTCGGCGTGCATCGTGGCCTGTTGGAGTAGGGAAAATCCACCGCGTAACTATTTTTATTTTTGAACTCGATTGCGGGAAATTGCTAATTGTTTTCGGGGTGATTTTTGAACCCTTACAATATCAAGTAAATAATAATAATTAATTGAAATTTTAGGAAGGCAAACAACCTAAATCCCCAATGTTCATGACTGAAATTCCCATTAATTGGCAAAAATGTAGCAAACTCATTTAAATCTTTGCGCTGTGTTTTCTGAGTTAGTTAAGGGTTCTCTTGATTTTAGTGCAATTTAACAACTTTTTGTCTAGTGTAACAATTTTTCTCACAACCGGTGATTGAGCTACAAAAGCTTTGTACCTTTAACACAACGGAGAGTCAAGATCAAAAGACCATGAAATAGTCTTTAAGAAGCAATTTCTTATTATGTGATTTATTATGATTACTTATTTAAATTTTAGTTGATAAGAATTCCTTCCCACGAAGGCTTTCCTCAGGAGTAAAGATAAAAGAAAAGAACAGGTTTATTTCATAAGCGGCGACGTTTCGGTAACATTCTACATTAGTGAGACTAGAATAAGTTTGTTGTGTTTTTTTAATTAATTATTTGTTTGATGTAACTAAAGTTAAATTATTTTGTGACGCCCACGTCTGTTCGTTTTTTGGATGATGTCTAAAATTTACTAAAAAAGAACTCATTCTTGTTACGCCTTGAAAAAGGCTACACAATCTGCTGACAAAACGTCGAAGCTTATAAAATGAAGCTGTTATTTTGTTGTATCCCCATTCCTAAGGAAGGCTTTTGTGGGAGGGAACCCCTATCTAACAAGTTTTTATTGCGACAACTTTTACTCCGACAATGTGCAAAGCAACGAGTTGATCTACATATAAAAAGTAAGTTTTGACTTTTAGTTCTTGGTTGTGACCCACAAAAGTTTGACTTTTTTCCAAGGAAATTGACGTATTTAAAAAAGCTCTAAATTAGTAAGTATACCTATGCCAACTTTGCCAGCACCTTGGTCCGATAGCAGAATGTTAAGATATTTCATGAATCACAAGACCACTTGATACTTACAAATAATGTTATTGGTTTTATGCCCGAACAATTTTAAATAGAAAAACAAATTCAAAAAAATCATAAATATGCTTCAAAACAATTTTAATGGTACGGATAGATACTTTAGATGACAAGAAACATTTGTATCTAAATATTAGACCGGGAAAATTATTTAAACAGTTAAAAAAAATTCCATTTTCGTTGATTACAGAGCAAAACTATAAGACATGAGCGAAAATGGTAAATTACTTTTAGTACAGCATAAAATGTTCCATAAAAAAAGTTAGCATCGTGGTATGTCTATCTTGTATAGTTTAAGTTCCAGGCGCCCTTGAAGAAGCGACTAGAATTGCCGATTTTTTTCTATTTTTTGACAATGTTTTTTAGGTAAGAGATATTTAGTTGAAGTTTACTCTGCCACAGTGATTTTTATGCCAACCTATTTAAGAAAAATTGAAAAACAAAGTTTCATTGTAATTCGGTATTTTCCAACTTTTATAAAATTTAATATAATATACAGTGTGACGCCAACACAAGTCGTGACGTCAATTCTCGTATAAATAACTAATATGGGTTGTTTGATTTGTATGCAATTGTTTTTTCAAGTAATGAAATACTGGTGTTTTACATAAACAAACCACCATTTATATTTGATATTTACGAGAATTGACGTCACGATCAATGGCAATGATTTTAAAAGATAGTGTTTGAATATTTTTAAAATGAAAATTTTTAATACTGAGCACATCATATATTTTTTTGATACTGGTGTTTCCAATTATGTTTGACTTAACAATAAACTACAATTTTCTTAAATATAAATTTTATGATCCAATTTCTACAATTACAAATAAAAATAGTAAAAAAAAAACTTCTGTTTTTCAGGCATTATAGAACCACCACATAAAAAAAGAAATATAATTCAATGTACTAGATGTCAGTTATATGGTCACTCTAAGACATATTGCACCAGACCATATCAATGCGTTAAATCATAAAACATCTGATTGCAAAATTACACGGCTGCTAAGTGTGCACTCTGTAACGGAGACTATACCGCAAATTATAAAAGATGTACACGGTCTATAGGGACTTACTCAATGCAAAAAGCAAAATAAGAAAACAATCATTGCTTACTACAAACAACCTACTACCACTCCAACATCAAACTTCAGCAGGAAATAACACTGACACAAAAACATTAAATGAAATGTCATACGCTTAAATAGTAAGTGGTGAAATTCCAAACAATAAAACTATAAATTTAGGAGCTGAAATCTGAATGAATTCAAAACATTGTTCTCACAACCCATAAGTCAGAACAGCATGATTCTAAACATGCTATCTACTGTAGTAAATAAACTCACGAATGGACATTAAATTGCTTCGAGTTGCTGAGTAGAACGCAAATGGCTTAGCCAATCATAAAACAGAATTAATAAATTTTCTGCAACATAATAAAATAGACGTACTTCTTACATCGGAAACACACTTTACCGACAGGAACACATGTTCAAAATTCCACATTATTCTTTATATTGTACCAACCACCTTGATGGAACGGCTCATGGTAGATCGGCCATAATAATTCGAAATACTGTACCACATTACAAAGAAACAAATTATCAAACTGACAAGATACAAGCTACAGTAGTTCACATTACAGCTTAACCATGGTTTTAACATCTGCATTAACCAAACTCGAACGAACGCCTTCTGAGTAACGGTTGTCGTGAGTTGCACTTTACGACAAAAATCAAATTTGCCGCGCACGCTACGCTTTTTCCCATTGGGGATCCGTTATTTTACAAAATTTATCGAGACGACGAGCGGACATTTTATGATTTCCTTCTATTGGGCTTTTTCGGCGTGCTTCGTGAAGCTAAAAGTTTACACGTAAAGTATTAATGTGGCTTCAATAATTCCAAGTTAAATTGGTGTGTAAATGTAAATCCGACCGCATTTGCCGTAAGTTACTTCTTTTTCTATTTCTTTTGTTGTCTCGTGGTTGTGTTAATTCTAATTACAACGTATGCTTTAGCACGTGTTTTGACCTCATACTCTACTCGTGTATTACCATCGGGATAATTTCTGGGGGTGCTGGAACGATGAGTGAAGAGTCCTTTGCTATAAAAACGTGACGACTACCACGGTTTCACCTACATCGAAGCTGCCAACAGCCGATGAACTTAACCGGCTGAGTGTCGTTTACACTGCGTGCCTGCTACTTCGAGGGAGCGTATCTGCTTTTCGAGCTTTGTCGTTTAGTTTTCCTAAGGAAAATCCTGTGGCTACCGATCTTCTAATAGCTGTCAACTGCTGTCGTTTCCTTATTGGAACTGCATGCCTCAGTTACAGCTAAGTTGATTGTTTAAGAAACCTATTCACTTTGCATGCGCATGAAGCTCACGTACATGTGACATTAAACGGTTTGAGTCCCTAGTATATAAGCAAATTTTTATTCGAGGTAGACTCCATTTACCGACGTTCCGTTTTGTTTTCATTAGCTGCATAAGAGCTTGGGCGCTTGAGATAAAGTGGGTGAAGCTAAAACAAAAAGGCCTTTTGGGTTGGCGGGAGCTACTTACCGTGCTAGTTCTGCTTTTATTAATTAATTAACAAAGTTTATAACTATCATTTATTGCCTTTACTTCATTTTAGTTTTCAAGTCGCACGAAGGCATACCTGCATGTGTGTTTGCTATGTTGTGTTGTTTTAAGGTGTGTTGTTAAAATTTATTTTTTGTTTAGTGTACGTCGAAGAGTTTCCTTAATCACCAATCCTCAATTGGGACGCTAACTTTAATTTGTGGTGTACCAAACAAAAGCTTAACTGAATTTCGACCTATTTGATTGCGAGCTTTAATTAATTTGTTGTTGCTAACGCCCGATAGTGGTATGCGACAGAATCTCTTACTTCTCACATGTTCTCCTAGTATTTTACGTTGTATTTGCTATATCTACATGTCTATTTGTCTCTCTGATTTGTGTTCGTTTTAGCGTAGTAGACCTTGAGTAAAGCCTTTTGAATTCCTGTTGATCGGTTTTATTTTTTTCTATTACCCAGGAGATGGCGCCTTTTTGGGCAATATTAACTTGTGAACTTACAACAGGTTACCATACTATACAGCTTCCACTCAAGATCTTTTTTTTTTTATTTGTGAACTACAACCGTTACACAATATAAACCCATATTTGAATATAAACATATCTTGAAGACAGTTAGCAGTTCATCATTGAAGGCGACTGGAATGCTAAGCACAAGACTAGAGTTTAAGATTATGTACGATAAAAGGAAAACACTTAAGAAGAGCTATCACAAATTTAAACTGTTCTTTTCTATCTACATGACAACCCACCTATTAGCCAACAGATACAAATAAATGATTTGCTTGACTTCTTTGTTCTTCGAGGTATAGCATCAAATTATATCACTTTAGAAGCATCATGGGACTTATCCACTGATCATTCATCCATAATCGCCACACTTAGTACTCATATAATAAACCGTCCTAATGTTCCAAAGTTAATATCCTCGAAAGCGAACTGGTATATATCCAAAAACTATATACAAAATAATCTAACTTGAATATTGGCTTCCAACAAACGGAAAATGTTGATAATGCAGTAGATTGCCTCACCCAAACATACAAGCAGCAGCACATTTAGCCACTATCACTGAAAAAATAGGACAGAAAACAGAGGATAACATACCTGTGCATATAAAATATCTTGCAGCTCAGAAAAGAAGAGCACGAGGTGTATGGCAAAGAAGTCGTAACTCTATAGACAAAAATGTATATTATAGATTAACACACCAACTAAAAACACTGCTGCACGAAATCAGAAACACCGTAAATCGTACTTTACCAACTAATCAGCAGACGACCACAGCATTTGGAAAGCCACCAAATCATTTAGGAAACCGATACACACATTTCCCCTTTAATGAAAAACGACGGAAACTGGGGAAAAACCCGAACATCTTTTACAAGTCTTTAGCGCATCTGGACATAATAACAACAATGATGATAACGACATTACTAACTCCTTG
Organism: Abscondita cerata; assembly: GCA_030710515.1. Lineage (NCBI taxonomy): Eukaryota > Metazoa > Arthropoda > Insecta > Coleoptera > Lampyridae > Abscondita > Abscondita cerata. Next base: position 54,907 of record JALBCR010003424.1, on the reverse strand, counting down.
TCCGATGACGCTGCCGATTAAATTATTTAGTCCAAACGAAGTTAAAAGGATGATATTAAGATGTAACAACTACAAAGCACCTGGTTTCAATCTGATTACTAGTCAGATATTAAAACAACTACCCAGAAAAGGACTAGTATTGAATAGTATTGTCAGACCAACATACTTCCCGATTACTTAGAAATTTGCACAAATAATTCTGATCAACCAGCCAAATAAACCTCCGAACAGAGTTTCTTCATACCGGCGTATAAGTTTGCTCCCGATCATGTCAAAAATTCTTGAAAGGCTTCTACTTAAACGAATCCTTGAACATACGGATGTACATACATTAATACCACCTCATCAGTTTGGCTTTCGCGAAAGTCACTCGACAATACAACAATGTTATCGAATTGTCAAAACCGTTCTCACAAGCCTTAAAGAGAAAAAGCTATGTACAGCAGCATTCTTAGATATCGAATAACTTTCGATCGAGTTTGGCACGACGGACTTAAATCTTTCCTTCCTACACCTTACTACCTTGTCATAAAATCCTACCTTACCGACAGTACGAATTAATACAGTAACCTCAAATTATTATCTCATAAGTTCAGGGGTCCCTCAAGGTAATGTTCTTGGTCCACTCCTTTATCTAATATTCACGGCTGACATCCCAACTACAAATACTATAACTAAAATAAAAACTACTACACAGCTTTACTATCCATAAATGAAAATCCACAATTGCATCTGAAAATCTCCAAACGGATCTTAACCGACTACAAGCTTGGATGAAACGATGGAAAGTCAAAGTAAACCATACAAATTACATTAATGAACAGGAACATCATCTGCCCTGCAGTTCTAATAAACAACGAGCCATTACCAGTATCTATACTCAAGCGAAATATCTGAGTTTAATATTAGACCAAAAACTTACATGGAAGCCACACATTTCTGCTGAGAAAAACCACATAAATCTAAAAACACATCAAATGAGTTGGCTACTGGGTCACAAATCACAGCTGTCAACAGAAAATAAATTACTTCTCTACAAATTCATCATAAAACCTATCTAGACGTACGGGATTCAGCTTTGGGGATATGCAAAGTCATCAATTACTAAAATCATACAGAGAATTCAATCCAAGATACTTCGAATAATGTTCAATGCACCATGGTACGTCAGTAATAAAACCCTACACGATGACTCTGGAATATCGCTTGAAGAAGAAGAAGTTACCCGACTTACTAAGGAATACTTTGAACGACTCCCCGATCATCCCAATGAAGAAGCTAGGTAACTATACATCCAACCTGAAATCACAAGACTTAAAAAACAATGGCCTACAGATATATTAATTCAGTAACAATCAATTGTAAAATAATCGGGAGTGCCATAAGCACATTTACTTACAGCTGTTACTAGCGGATTGTAAATATTACCTATTAAGGCTGTTCTATCACTCGGGACAATTTCAGATTTGTAGTAGACGATTCACTATTTTTATTTCGTGTTACATAAATAGCTACTTGTTGTTCTTCTGTTTCTAAAACTGTTTAAAATGCACGTAATGTACAAAAAATTGACATCAACAATATATTATTTATCTACTACTATTAATCGGCTTCCAAGTCTGGCCTGTTGCGCTCAGAAAAATTCGCCCGCGAGTACATTCATTTCACAATTCTCCAAGAGTATTTATCGGTTACTTAATGTTAATTTTTCTCATTGATTTTTATGTAAAAAAAAAAAAAAGTAGAGTTGTCAGAAAATTATTATCTATGTCGCCCAGGAGTCGAAATTTGGGCTTATAAGGAAATCCATTTTTCTATTATTTTACGTTTTAATTAAATTAAATACAACAAAGACAAAAATAAAAAAAATAGCTCCTGCACGACATAAATAATAATGTTAGCTATATGTTTGTGCAAAATCAGGAAAACATTTCTAAAAATAAGTGAGATAAATTTACATAAACTTTATAGCTCCTGAGAGAACAGCCTTAAAAAAGTTTTGAGCGTTTTATCAGTGAGCTAAGCATATTCCTGACATTCTAGAACCCCGGTATACCTAATGGTACCTCGAAAATAAATTGACAATCCATCAAGTTTTCATTAAATTCTAAAATATAGTTTTCGAGTTTTCCAACTTTACAGCCCTATAACTCTGAAAACAAAAGCCGGAGATAAAAGTTAATATAAAGTACTGACAGTATTTTAATATCAACTACTACTGATTCCCAAGTTTTGGCCTTCCATTCCTGGGACAAACGGTATAAGAAAGGCTATTATTGGACGAGTTGTTTACAGCACGACGAGCGGAGCAAGGTACCAAGTTCGAAAAAAGAATTACTAAATGTCGAAGTTTAAACATGGAGTTCTTTTTTAATTTTTTTCTAGATTTAAGATGCAAAGTCGAAAAAAAATAACTAGTACAACCGAAAACAGGTTTAACAATTATTCATAGATTTATTAACGTTTTAACTGACTATTTGACAACGTCACTGACGACAATTATCACAACAATTACATTTTTTTGACTTTTGAAACTACGACTCCAACAGATTCCTCACAACTACTTTGAAATGTGGTTTTTAAACGCAGCCTTAATCAGTTATTTCTCGAGTGTGTATTCGATTGTGCCTAGACAAAGTACTTTTTACGCAACACCTGTAGTCGCACTTATCACACTTAAAAGGCAGCTCTCCTGAATGTTTGTACATGTGGATTTTCAAGTGTCCTGCTTGATTACAGCTAAAATTACAAACTTTACACTTAAATGGTTTTTCTTGAGTATGTCTTCTATTGTGTTTAGTCAAATCACTTTTGTAGCAACACCTGTAGTCGCACTTATCACACCTGAAGGGCCGCTCTCCTGAGTGTTTGTACATGTGAATTTTCAAGTATCCTGCTTGATTACAGCAAAAATTACAAACATTACACTTGAATGGTTTTTCTTGGGTGTGTGTTCTATTATGCTGAGTCAAAGCACTTTTACTGTAACACCTGTACTCGCACTTATCACAGCTAAAAGGCAGCTCTCCTGAGTGTTTGGTCATGTGGGTTTTCAAGTTCATTGCACGATTACAGCAAAAATCACAAACATTACACTTAAATGGTTTTTCTTTAGTATGTTTTATATTATGCTGAATCAAAAAACTTTTTTTGTAACACCTATAGTCGCACTTATCACAGCTGAAAGGCAGCTCTCCCGAGTGTTTGTACATGTGGATTTTCAAGCCAACTTTACGATTATAGCATAAATCACAAATATTACACTTAAATGGTTTTTCTTGAGTGTGTTTTCTATTATGCTTAGTCAAATCACCTTTAGTGCAACACCTGTAGTCGCACTTATCACAGCTAAAAGGTCTCACTCCTGAGTGTTTGTACATGTGGATTTTTAAGTATCCTGCATGATTACAGCAAAAATTACAAACATTACACTTGAATGGTTTTTCTTGGGTGTGTGTTCTATTATGTTGAATCAAAGAACTTTTTTTGTAACACCTGTAGTCGCACTTATCACAGGTGAACGGCAGCTCTCCTGAATGTTTGTACATGTGAATTCTCAAGCTACCTTTATGATTACAACTGAAATCACAAACATTGCACCTAAATGGTTTTTCTTGAATGTGTTTTCTATTATGCTTAGTCAAATCACCTTTGCTGCAACACCTATAGTCGCACATATCACAGCTGAAAAACCTTTCTTCCGAGCGTTTACACAAATTCTTTAATTTGTTCCGAATACAGTTGCAATTTAATAGTTTCTTATGGGTTAACACATGAAAGTCAGAAGTTGCCGTACTTTTAGATTGATAACCGCAATCATGACATTCAAGTACATTTTCTTCCAATGTAACATTAAAGTGTACCTCTTCGTGTCTCCGTAATGAGAAATGATCAAATGTAGTATAACTACATAGATTGCATTTAAATAGATGAGTAAATATGTGATTGGTTAATATTTGTTTTTCTCTTGTGGCATAATTACAATGGTAGCAATAGTACAACATATCTGATGCTGTAAACTCATCCACGGATGTGGATATGTCTGCGTTAAGTAACACACATTCTTCTTTAACCATGTCTTCATTTTCATTTTTAATCTCAACTTCGACAGACTCTTCTTTGATGTTTTCCAAATTATTTTCTTCATTAACAAGTGAAGAAGTCTTTGTGAAAAATGATGAGGGAAGATTTACGTTTTCATTTTGCATTAATGCTTGCTGTTCTGCGTCAATTTTCAGCTTGCATTCGTTGCATGCAAGTGGGGTCTCATCAATGCTCAATTCCTACAATGTAATTGAAGTGTGTAAATAATTCGGTATGATATGTTACGATACTTACTGCTTTTATGGGAAAGGTAGGATGTAGTGTTGAATTGTAGCATTGGGAATGTGGCTGCGGTTCTTCTTTTATTTCTTTAAAACGAATTTGACACGCTATTGACGTGTCTGTCATTATTAATTCACTAATTGTTGTTCGAACGTTGATGAATTGTTCACACCTCAATATGAAATTTCGTAGTGATTATTGTACCTGTAAATTATACAGAGTGCAACACGGTGATTTTTTGATTACAAGTTATGAATTTTATTAGTTTTGGGTAGGCTTTAAGCTCTTGGGTATTTAACACGGTAAGCTTTGGGATTTTAGGTACTTAATGCTCTAGCCGCAACCACGGACGACTGTGGCGACAACTATCGCATTGGAACTACTATTACGGACTACCAACTTAAATATTGAAACACAAAATAATATATAATGCTGCACTACCTATAGTTGAATGCTGTGTAATTTGCCTATTAAGAAAGATTTTATAATTAAATTAATTTTAATTATATTACCCAGACAGCACGTAATATTATGACAACATTTGTACTAGGTTTATAATATTTTTGAACATTTATAAAATATTTTAATCACAACGTTTTATCAATATTATGAAAATATATTTTTACAACATTTTAGAAATGTTAGTAAATAACATATTATGTTACAACCTTTATGAAATATTTAGATAATGTTACATAATCTTGGCTAATCTAACAATTTTGCACATATATATTAACCCTGCTAAAAAATTTAATTACTACTGTAGTAAAAATAATTTCATCAAATTTAAATACATAAGTTTTGCGCTCATAAGTTTAGTTCACAAAACGGACGCGCACCTACTCGCGCATGACTGTCTTGACTGTAGACACGTCGATTCGTAAACTTAAAAACACTTGTTTTTGGCGGTAAGCACCTATTGAGTTAGCTAATCGATCTGATTTAAGAACTTTACTTTAAAGTTTAAACCACGTTTAACCATTGTTTAACAATATCAGTTATATCAGTGCTTTTAAGTATCTTCACCAAAAGTGTATATTCCTCCAACGTCTAACATTTTAAGGTTAGCGAGCTCCTCTTTCAAGTATTTTTTTTTTTAATTTTTACTCGAAGTAAACGATATCCATTACCGATGCACTAAGGATGATGGAAATGTTCTAGTTTGATTTTTATTTCGTAAGGATAACCAAAGGTGTAAGTACGTTTTGCTCTTATACATATCACTTCAAATTTAAAATGCCAAAAGCGCGTAGTAAAATGCATATTAATCGAAAGGCCTTAAATGAAACAAATGCAATATGATGAAATTGAATCCTCCGTACGGGAAACTCAAAGCTCAAATGTTTTAAATATACGTAACAATGATTTTGTCGACATAGATAATGACATTAATTATGAAGTAGGGAAAGGGAGTTAGAAACAAAAGCTGTACATATCTTTTCTACAATACAAGTGACGCCTCCACTGATCGAAGGCTTTTATGGTGGTGCTCGACACTTTCTTGGTCGCTACGGTCCACATTTTTCTAAAACTTTCAATCGATTTTGAAGCCTTTTTTGTCTGCTTCAACTTCTTTTCACCAAAGCCCAGTACCGCTCGATTGGGCGAAACTCAGGGCAATTTGGTGGGTTAGCCTCCCTAGGTACAAAATTAACATGATTCTCTTCGTCCCATTTTTTTGTCTGCTTACTGTAATGGCACGAAGCTAAATCCGGCCAAAAAAATGTGGTTACCTTATGTTTACTCAGAAAAGGCCGCAATCTTTTTTGGAGACACTCCTTCGTGTAAATATCAGAATTAATTGTTCCATTTGTTATGAAAGATTGGCTTCTTTCACCGCAGCTACAAATCGCCTGCCAAACGAGATATTTTTTTGGAAACTTGGAAGTTATTTTAGTTCTAAACTTCTTAGGAACATTTCCTCGTCCACAGGAAACATAAAACTCCTGACCAGGTAGTTGAGAAAAATCGGCGAGGACGTAAGTCTCATCGTCCATCACGCAACATTGACGTTTTTGGAAAAAATCTGCTCTCAACTTTCTAGCTCGTTTCTTGGCTTCAATGTTTTTCTCCGCATTACGATCTGGAGTTGTTTGACTTTGTAGGACTTAAATCCACTCTTTTCTTTTATTTTTCGAATTGTCTTTTCCGACAAGTCGACTTTTGCAGCTAATTTCCGGTTCGATATTGGATTCTTAACCATCGCAGATATTGCCTTTTGCACCTTTTTTGGTGAATGAAAACTCTCTAGTCGTCTACTTCCTGGTTTCCGTGTTATGGTAGAGTCTTCCTTGTACAGCTTGATGACTTTGCTGCCACTTGCCTGCAAACTTTTGCCTCCTTTGCAATGCGAACGACTGACCATTGTGGATTCTCAATAAATGATTAATGATTAATCTATGTACTTCCACTACTTTTGCCATTGTGAACACAATTTGACTCAAATAAAAATAAAATTTGACGACATATTCTGACAACTATTTCAAAGCCTACTATATCAAAATTTTGTAAAAAAATTATATGGTATAAAAGTTATGCATGTTTTTCAATATTAATGTTTTTTCGCACTCAGTCCTTAGATAAGGAACATCATGTTGGTAGTACCGTTTTGTCCCAGTTGCCGAAATTTGATTTAGTTGCTGATGTACCCCTAGATTATATGCATTTGGTATGCCTAGGGGTAATGAAAAGGTTGTTGTTAAATAAAGCGTATGGTTGAATTTCAGGTAAAAAATCTTATAAGTTGTCTTATGGTCAAATTGGTGCTATTTCAGCTCATTTAGTATCTATGCGTCACTATATACCTGTTGAATTTTCGAGAAAACTAGGTCATTGCAAGAATGTCCACGTTACAAAGCCACAGAGCTAAGGCTTCTCCTTCTTTATACAGGACCTGTAGTTTTTAAACAATTTCTTAAACCTGAAAGTTATTACAATTTTCTCAATCTTCATGTAGCTATGCGCTTATTGTGCAGCAGTGCATTGAATAACACTAAAGAGTTTCTCGATTACGCCAGAGGTCTTTTAAACTTTAAACAACCCTTCAAGTCTGAAAGTGATTATATTCACTTGCAACAACATTCAGGAGGACCACTATTACCAACTTGTTTGTCACCACAATATAAAGTTTTAAAAAATAATAAATTTACACTTAAATTAAACTTAGCTAATTGTTATGTGGAACTTACGAACAATGAAATAATTAAAATGTTTAACATTGCTGCTTATAAAAACAGAACTTGTTAATTTAATTCGTCAACATTTCGGCAACACATAGACGAATTGAATTAACAAGATCTTTTGTTTCGTATCACACTCCTAAAGAAGACTTTCATTGAAAGGACACCTATTTACATAGTTTTAAATTGTGGGGATTTTTCGTTGCAGTCAAAGTAAGTAAGGCATGTTTTGGTGCGTTCTATTGTTTACCATCGATAATTCGGTAGAAGTGGTACCATCCAGTTGGGTGGTCGGAAATGAATGTTTTTGGCCCTCTCATATAAAAGGCATGAAGTTACGGGACATCATTGCCCAAGGAATCAATCCCGGAGACATCTGGGACATATTTAAAATAAAAAATTTGAAAAAATATGGTCTGATGATGGGTTAAATATTTAATTTTTTAGGTACATAATAATTTTAATTTTAGATGATTTTAAAATAGCTACGAAGAAATGTGAAGTTGCAACAGTGACCAACAAACCAAATGTTCAGCGCCACTAATTAATGACATGGGAACCTTCGGTAAAGGATGTGCTACGAGCTTTCGTAGTAACAGAAACAAACAAGATGATATAATTGGAGGTGATTATATTTTTAATTGGTGAAAACATATATAAATAATAAGCAGGTCAAAATTCATTCATCTGCATATAAAGCACTGCTTTGACTAATTAGGTAGCAGCCGGCTACTGTCGAATTAAAATTAACGAAGATAGTAGTTAGATCTATCACGATCGACTATTGTCTAATTTCCGAAACGTTCCTAATTTACTAAGTTTACACACACTAAGAATATTCAATTTTCTTACACTAAAACGTATATGTTGGGTTCTTATTTTACAGGCAACGATTGTTATTTATAATTATTTGCTAGCTCAGACCTTTTAAGGATGTAGAGGGAGTAGGTCAATGGTGCCACCTCCGATGTTAACCCGATTAATAAGCGCCACGCGCTTTGATTTCACAAATAAAACCAACCGACGATTATATAGTATTACTAAAGCACGAAAATGTAACACTTGGTTTGCGTGTTAAAACAAGAATCCATCACCTACATGCATCACAACTAAATCAAAGATCATATTTAAATCTAACACAAAATTATAAGGTCTGTGAAGCAGACGAGAGTACTTAGCTGAGTGGTTGGAGTCTGAATTTTTGTCTGCCGAATACTTGCAGAACCCAAATTCCCGAGCTTCTATATTTAACTAGGCGAAGGTGACCAATTGATTTTCGAGACAGGCCCCGTAACAGGAGGTACGAGATGGTGTAACCTGCACACGTTCAATAGGTGTTTACTTTAATTTCGCTTATGATCCATAAACTTGTCACGACGTTACAATTTCACTGCATCCCTAGATGTTCACCATAAATTGCTTATTCGCCCCTCAGATTTTAGAATTATCAACTCCAAACCAACCAAACAAAGTTGTACCCACAGGAACTAACCAGGAACCAAAAGTCGAAGACGAAAAGGTAAAAGGACAAAATAAAAAAAAAAGCTGTAAAATGATAATTCCTAATTAGGAAAACCATGTGTCAGTTGCATTATAAAACTAACCCGTAGAGAATTCACTACCAACGAAAATATTTGTAATCGTCAAGCATCCACAATGTTTGTGTATAATTCACGACACCTAAAACATGTTTACTTAATGGATGACCTTAATTAATTCGAATACGAACCGAAAATGTGGATTCACTACAGCGTTTGAGATGGAGGATGATTTCCTTCAAACACGAACAAAGGAAATGACAGAAAAGCGTTCAAACATAGGACACCAGACGAATCAAATGTGTCACAGATAACTAACCAGAGGCGTACTCAGGAATTTTTGCCCATTCGCATACAAAATTTCTATTATTACACAAACGAATTATTCCAACAGCAAATTAAACCTAAGTCGATTTTGGAACGTAACAGTTGTCGTGACAAGAAACAAAAATTTTGCGGAAATTTTCAGTATGGAAGCCCTAGTGAAGAAGAAGGGGAAATTGGCACTGAAATATTTTTGCCTCAAATACCCAATAATCTATTTTAGGTATCCACCATTAACAAACAACGTAGTATGATTGTTATTAAGTATGCACAAAGACATTTTGTTGTGCCGGAAAACATCAGTAGCTGAAAATTCTGAACAAAATATTGGTATTTTTAATAATTGTTTTAAAATCATATCTTTTATAACATCTTTTTTTGTTCAGATTCTGTGATTAATGTTAACGATCCAAGATTTACAGAAGTAGGTCTACCAAGTGCTATTAAAAATCACATAGACTTAGAACTTTCTAAAAAATTTGAAGAGTTTGTGGCACAAACAAAAGGTAAGTTGATTTAACAACATTTAACCTTCATTAACTTACACTATTTCTTACATAATTCCAACGTCTGGTATTGCGAAACTTATGTGTTATTAGTAACCAGCTAAAGGATAATAGTGAAATATGGAAATGTTGTTAAAAGGACCTAATTTCAATCGAGAACAAGTAGCTGTTGAACCGGAATCAATGCTAGATACGCTTAATATGTTCCCTATTGATTCTGAGGGCAATTTATCGGCAGTAGAGTCAGTTTTAAACGATCCTAAAGTTTTAAACAAAATTGTATGATTTTTATTTTGATTTTTTTGTACTTAATCTTTTTTTTGTAGACTAAAGAATTTTCAAAAAAGGGAGGCGACAACATTAAAGAGTTCACTCGCGTTATATTGAGAGCAGCTCTATACAGTTTTAAAGGTTTCAAGAAGAAAAAAACTTTTAAAAATTTACTGAGAAAGAGATATCAAATGTTATTAAAAATTAGTTTCCCAGGCTTCATTTAGGGGAAAGAACAAACCCAACATGTATGTTTACCTCATTAAACAATTCATTTAGTTTTTCTAATATAATTTTTGTTACAGATCAGAAGAAATTAAGGAATTAAATAAGGGTTAAATCTTTGTGTTAAAATATATTAAAAAATAAGAAGTAATTGTATATTATAGTTTACTTTTCTTCAAATACAATATTGTGTTCAAGTATGATAGTTCCATTTATGTACTTGATTAAGTAAATGGCTAATGAGATGGACTTCTAAAAGGTATAGGGAATGATTGATACGTTGGTTTTGACTTTTGTGATCGGAGTTAGTTGAACTTCGAGTTTTCAGACATACTCGCCTTGTGTAGAGATTTTGTATCTCGATGTTTAGCCAACTTGAGTGGTTGGCGAAACGACGAATATAAAATATTTACAAGATGTTATTAAGTACCTAAAAACTCGAGGACGGGAAATTCTATACAGGGAGTATTATCAAAGAAAAAACAATCGTCTGCAAACATGTATTTGTACAACTAATGAAAAGTTAAAAATAAAACAATTTTGTGTCAGCTTAATAATTAATCAGAGATCAACGCATTGGTGAAAATCAGAATCGGCTATTGTTTGTTGTTTTCGAGTTACAGCCAAAATATCGATTTTTTTATATTTTTCTTTAAACACTTATTTGAGAGGAATTGAATGGCGTTGACGGATTTTAAATATCTACATTTGTTTACGAGTTATGAAATATTTTTTTTTCTTTAATAGAAACTATAGTTGGTTGTGATTTATTTTGATAGTTTTTTTTCTCTTTACGACGATATATATATCATAGTTAAATTTAGTCAAAACTCATATTTTCCAAATCAAATAAAATTATCGTAGTTACCAAAGACATTTTGTTATAATTTTAATTTCTTTTTTTTTTAAAGCGAATTGGGACTTGAGGGGCAGAGTATATTAAAAAAGTAATCAAATTATGACATTTTCCGGACTTATTTTCCTTTTAACTTTTCATCGCTTCAACCAAAATCTTAGCTCTTTGAAAGTCGATGATATTTCATCGAAAAAGGCAATTTTACAAAAAACTGACGATACAATTGCCAATGCACATTGCAATGAGAAATGTATGGGCTTGAACGTTTGGATCTGGATAAAAACGTCAGCTTTTTTGGCTTTGGTAACTAAACCATACCTAGAAACCTGTCTGCAAAAAAACTGACGTACTCATTAAATTTAAAACTTGGACACCACAATTTCTGTAAACAAAAGTTTGCACATTATGAAGCGGGCTTAAGGGTATCATTTACAATTCTAACAGCAGGTAGTCTCAGCAGGGGTTATCTTATAGAAGGACTGTAGAATGAATCATTACACTAAGCACGTTTTAGAAAATAGGTAATTTACGTTGCTTCCTAAATTTTTTTCTTTAAAGAATATATTTGAAGGTATCGCTAATTAAACACCATAGCTCGATTAATTATCGAATCAAAATTTTGTTTAGGAAATGTTTACGAAATAAAATTAGAAATAATTTTGATTTAAAAAACGTCTACAAGCAATAACTTTTAAATTAAATCAAAAAACTAAAAATGGTTATTTGGGTTGACTGATTATTACTTATTTTTAAATAAATCTAACCTACTAATTATTGTAAGTATTTCGGTATCAATGTTTTATTATGATCAGGGGTTACGTCGTGATTTTTAATTAAAACCCGATCACCGACAAAAAACTATTAACTTCCCTACCTGTTTTATTGTATGCTATAACGCGTTGTTCTTTTGAATTTAATTTATATTTTGACAAGCGTCGTCCCTATAATTTTTAACAAATTCCTACACACATCCTGGTCGGATTCTAAATAAATTCTTAATTAATATTTCACTTCACTTGTTAGATCCATACCGAATAAAATCCTACTCGGACTTTTTATTCAAAGCAAATTCCACTTTATTTAAGTTGTGGTGTTTATGGTGTATACTCTAGACGCCGGGTCAAACCAGAAAAAGAATTCGCTTATTATTTGCACATACCGTTATCGAGCTGCACTATTTACAATTATAAATGAAAGGGGCGTAGGTCAGCAACATAGTAAGTGGCGGTGTTGCATTATAATACTCGACATCGTCGAAGCTGAAGCTTGCAGGCCAGGTTGTACTGGACCGATGGATTTGAACTTGAGCTAATACTTCAACTGCTGTTTCACTGTTACTGTAGCTGTAACTGTTTGACAGAGTCTTGACTGTCTTATCGACTGTGACTGATTTCTGTTATCGTACCTACTTCGTTTTATACGTGCGAAGGAGGTTAGTTTACTTTGTAAGCAAGGTCGTTAAGAAATGCTGTTCAGCGTTTCCTTAATTACTATCGTTCGTTTGATTTCGCGTTTCCTTCGTAATATGCGGATGTAGAATTTGTGTTGATTGCGTCTACAAGCAATAACTTTTAAATTAAATCAAAAACTAAACATGGTTATTTGGGTTGACTGATTATTACTTATTTTTAAATAAATCTAACCTACTAATTATTGTAAGTTATTAAAAAAATCATTAAACTCTCTATTCATAATATTTAGTCCTTACAAAATGTATATTTTATGACGTTTCATTTTTTCTGTAGTTAATATAAAAAGTGAAAATAAAAACTAAGGCAATTCTTATTGTCAACGTATATATTTAGTTTTTTGACAAGAATTTATTACATAATTATAATTAAGATACCAAGTTATAGTTTAAAATTAAATGAAAACTTTTTTTTAAATAAAGGTATTACTATATAAATAAATATAAGAAATCAATAATGGGTGTGACCTCCATTATTATTGATACATTCTTGGAGGCGTCTGCTCATTGACGCTATCAAGGTATCAATATAATTAATATTAATCGTTTCCCATGCGGTATCAATGGCTGCAATTAGTGCATTACGGTTTACTGGTATAAAATTTGGCCCTTGTTGTCTTCGGATAACAGCAAGTATTCGAGCCCAAACATTTTCGATAATGTTAAAATCTGGGCTTTTTGCTGGCCAGGGTAACAGCTCCAAGTTATTTGCTTGTATCCAGTTGCGCACAACCTGCGAAGTATAGGGTCATCATATCCCGATAGTTAATTATCGAATGTTCCAAGAAAATATGTGTAAATAGTAAATGAAATCTACTAACGTAACGTTAAGTCGTTAATTATAGTTACATAACTCTCCTTTCATAAGATATAGTTCATATTAATATGCTTATTGTAAAGCTTCGTACACACCTGAACAACAAACCGAGGAACAAACAGAACAACGAACCGAACGGCAATCGGAACATTAATTTGGACGGTGCTACGTACGAATTTTAGAACAGATTCGCAAGTCCTGATTGTTCCACGAACGGTTTGCGGCGTTCCCGCAACTTGTCGGTTTTTCTCCGACATCAAAGAAAATGCGCGAGAATGCGTTTGCAGGTTTGGACGAATCTAAACAAAACGGCGAACAAACTTATGCGGGAGAATTAAATTATTTATTTTTTGTCCTCCCTTTTGTGGGTTTGTTGTGTTTTAGGTAATATTATGGAGTTGACAGAAGAAAAATGTTTTAAATTAATCAGTGTTTAAGAATGCAAGAAAAAAATTATGTCCCTATTAGCATCATTTGGGCGGGAAATTTCCAAAATAAAAAAAAAGCGAAGTAAATTATAATTTTTTACTCTTCTTTGTGCGTAAAAATTTGGTTGGCACTATCTTCTTGTTTTCCGCAATTTTCTCTTCTCAATAATAAATATATATGAACTGAAAATAATTATGTTTGTTGTTCGGATTGTGGAAATCATAAAAGATCGTTTGTCGTTCTGTTTGACTTTCGGTTCGTTGTTATGTTTGTTGCTCGGTTTGTTGTTCAGGTGTGTACGAAGCTTTACAACTTAAGCAACAATTTTTGGCGAATAAAGATTAGTTTGTGATGTAATATTAGAAACACAAATTTATATCATATCAAATTTATGACAACTTAAAAACAAGAACGTGTATGTTATTGCTAAGAAATTATTAAGGAAAAAGCGCAATTGCAGTGTAAATATTTATAATTAGATATTTTCGAAAGTTTATAAGTCCTCTATTGTAATCTTAATACTTAAAAGAAAATTCTGTCCATTAGCATTATAAGGAAATGGCTTTTACTTTATGAATAAGTTTCAATAACAATAGAATATCCTTGCTTGTTTAATTTACTTCCTTTGAGTCATATTGCTCTAAGGGTTGTTACATTGGTCATTAGAAGTATGTAATAAATAAACAATTACCTACTGTTTGAGAAGGGGTAGTGTGAACCAATAAATAAAGTAAGAAATGTAAATTCCATTTTAGTTTAAAATTTCAAGTGTTGTGAAAATGCCACCTCATCTCGGTGCTGATTTGAAAGCGCGGATTGTTTCGGAATTAGCGGCGGGCCGTAGCGTGCGTGAAATTTCACGTATGTTAGATATACCAAAAAGCACCGTAGCGCATTACCGCGTAAAATGGAATCTTGAACACACTTTGGAAAGAGCCATCGGAAGTGGTAGACCTAAAGTATCTACACGTGCTCAAGATCTCGAGTTGTTTCATTACGTAACAGAACAACCATTTGCTACATACTCAAGGCTATAGCAGATACACATTTTCCGGATGCCGTATAACTGCACAAAAAGATTAAAGGAGATGGGAATAAAGAAGTATAATGCTGCTGCGAAAGAAGTTCTCAGTGACGAAAATATGAGACGTCGTCTGGAATTTGCAAGGCGATATGTGAACGAACCTTTAGAATTTTGGAATCGAGTGATTTTTTAGCGACGAAAAAACGTTCAATAGCCGCAACGATGGACCACTAAAAGTTTTTAGAATGGAAGGAACTCGTTACGAAAATAATCACATATGTCCTAAAAAACGAAGTGGTTATTTTTCTGTGAATGTGTGGGGTTGGGTTAGCGCGCAGGGTCCAGGAGTTTGTTGGGCTATCGATGGACGTCTTGATTCTGCTGCGTATTTAGATATTTTGGAAACTATTATGAAACCTTCAGTAGAAGTGTTTTATCCAGACGAAGATTATATTTTCCAACAAGTAAGTATTCTTATTTCACTATACTTTTTCCAAAAAATAGTTCGGGATCTGTTGAATTAACATTTTCATGTTTTTTTATTGTTAAAGGACAACGCCCCTATTCATACATCGCGGGTTGTGCGCAATTGCATACGAGAAAATAACTTTAGCTGTTACCCTGGCCAGCAAAAAGCCCAGATTTTAACATTATCGAAAATGTTTGGGCTCGAATACTTGCTGTTATCCGAAGACAACAAGGGCCAAATTTTATACCAGTAAAGCGTAATGCACTAATTGCAGCCATTGATACCGCATGGGAAACGATTAATATTAATTATATTGATACCTTGATAGCGTCAATGAGCAGACGCCTCCAAGAATGTATCAATAATAATGAAGGTCACACCCATTATTGATTTCTTATACAGTGCGAGTTTCTAACTTGGAATAAATTCAGTAAAGAAAAGACAGTTTTTTTTCGGAAATATGCTCAGACACGTCGATTAGTATTTTAAATTGCGCTTTTTTTCATGTAGAAAAATTTTATACAGTGTGTCCCAAATTTGAGATATGACGTCACCGACTTTTTTTTTTAATGGTAGCCCTAATTTTTTTATGGCTATTCTTAAAGTGTACATCGAGTTACACATGCGTACCTAATTTCAAGTTTTTATTCCTTGTCATTTAAAAGATATTTAACAAAAACATTAACTAATTCGAAAAATGAAATTTAAAAATGGCACGTCAAAAGGTATTCGTTGTTTGTCAAATCGGGTTGACGTCTTATCAAAATGTTATAAAAACAAGATAACAAGTAAGTTAATAAAACAAGTAAGAAGAGCTGCATCGTATTCGAGTTGTTGAGCGAGAACCCTATTAGTTTGTGGTTTTGTGAGAAACACCGTTTTTGAAAAATACACGAAAATGCCGTACTTAACTGAAACCCACAAAATTGAAATTTTAATGATGATTGGCTACGGAGATAGGACTAGAACACAAATTGAAGTTATTCATTTATTCAGAGAGAAGTATCCTGATTTACCACCCATATCGCAAAGTACCGTAAGCAAGATTGAAAAACAGTTTAGGGAAAACGGGCATTTAAGAAAAACAAATAATCATCGTCAGAGTGCGCTAAATGAAGAGGAAAAAATTAATGTACTTCTCTCTGTTCAAGAAAATCCTCATGTCTCCACTAGGCAGATAGCTAGGGAACTCGAAATTAGCCAGTCTTCAGTGGTAAAAACTCTTAAAGCGCAAAAATTTCATCCCTATAAATTGACAATCCTCCAGGAACTCACCGAAGATGATCCGGATAGAAGACTCCAGTTTTGCGAACAAATGATGGACCTACTAGACAGAAATGTTCTAAACATAGAAAACGTCCTGTTTTCTGACGAATCAACGTTTATGTTAAATGGGGAGGTAAATCGTCAAAATTGTCGTTATTGGGCAGACAATAATCCACACTGGATGAGGGAAGGCTATACTCAACATCCAGAAAAAGTCAATGTTTGGGCAGGGATTATTGGTGATCGAGTAATAGGACCATTTTTCTTCCAAGAAAATCTCAATGGACCAAGATATTTAGAATTCTTGGAAGAAGAACTAGTTCCGACTTTGGCTACTCAATTCCCTGATCCGGTTGAAGCTGATGTCCCGAATAGAAACATCTGGTTTCAGCAAGACGGGGCGCCTCCTCATTTTGCTAGAGCTGTCCGTGAGTATCTGGATGATGCATTTCCAGGCAGATGGATTGGTAGAAGAGGGCCCTTTGAATGGCCACCCAGGTCTCCTGATTTAACACTTATGGACTATTTCTTATGGGGGTACTTGAAAGGCAAAGTTTTTAGGACCAAACCGGAAAATATTGAGGAGTTGAAAGAACGAATAAGACAGGAGTGTAGGCTAATTTCCGCTGAAGTAATTAGAAATGTTCAAAACGAGTTTCATTTCCGTTTAGGGTATTGTCAGTTAGTACATGGACAACATTTTGAGCATTTATTGAAGTAAAATTATTGAGTTGAATCAGATTTCTTCATTTTTCGAATTAGTTAATGTTTTTGTTAAATATCTTTTAAATGACAAGGAATAAAAACTTGAAATTAGGTACGCATGTGTAACTCGATGTACACTTTAAGAATAGCCATAAAAAAATTAGGGCTACCATTAAAAAAAAAGTCGGTGACGTCATATCTCAAATTTGGGACACACTGTATAAAATTTTTCTACATGAAAAAAGCGCAATTTAAAATACTAATCGACGTGTCTGAGCATATTTCCGAAAAAACTGTCTTTTCTTTACTGAATTTATTCCAAGTTAGAAACTCGCACTGTATTTATTTATATAGTAATACCTTAATTTAAAAAAAAACGTTTTCATTTAATTTTAAACTATAACTTGGTATCTTAATTATAATTATGTAATAAATTCTTGTCAAAAACTAAATATATACGTTGACAATAAGAATTGCCTTAGTTTTTATTTTCACTTTTATATTAACTACAGAAAAAAATTAAACGTCATAAAATATACATTTTGTAAGGACTAAATATTATGAATAGAGAGTTTAATGATTTTTTTTAATAACTTACAATAATTAGTAGGTTAGATTTATTTAAAAATAAGTAATAATCATGTTTAGTTTTTTTGATTTAATTATTTCTAATTTGATTTTGTAAACATTTCCTAAACAAAATTTTGATTCGATAATTAATCGAGCTATGGTGTTTAATTAGCGATACCTTCAAATATATTCTTTAAAGAAAAAAATTAAGTAAGCAACGTAAATTACCTATTTTCTAAAACGTGCTTAGTGTAATGATTCATTCTACAGTCCTTCTATAAGATAACCCCTGCTGAGACTACCTGCTGTTAGAATTGTAAATGATACCCTTAAGCCCGCTTCACAATGTGCAAACTTTTGTTAACAGAAATTGTGGTGTCCAAGTTTTAAATTTCAGTAGTGTACATGTGGACATGCCAACTTTATGATTACAGCAAAAATCACAAATATTAAACTTAAATGGTTTTTCTTAAGTGTGTTTTCTATTATGCTTAGTCAAATCACCTTTTACTGCAACACCTGTAGTCGCACTTATCACAGCTGAAAGGTCTCTCTCCTGAGTGTTTATACATGTGGATTTTCAAGTATCCTGCTTGATTACAGCAAAAATTACAAACATTACACTTGAATGGTTTTTCTTGAGTGTGTTTTCTATTATGCCGAATCAAAGCACCGTTACTGCAACACCTGTACTCGCACTTATCACAGCTGAAAGGCAGCTCTCCTGAGTGCCTGATCATGTGGATTTTCAAGCCACTTTTACGATTACAGCAAAAATCACAAACATTACACTTAAATGGTTTTTCTTGAGTATGTGTTCTATTATGTCGAATCAAAAGACATTTTTTGTAACACCTGTAGTTGCACTTATCACAGCTGAAAGGCAGCTCTCCTGAATGTTTGTACATGTGGATTTTCAAGCTACCTTTATGATTACAGCTGAATTCACAAACATTGCACTTAAATGGTTTTTCTTGAGTGTGTTTTCTATTATGCTTAGTCAAATCACCTTTGGTGCAACACCTGTAGTCGCACTTATCACAGCTAAAAGGTCTCTCTCCTGAGTGTTTGTACATGTGGGTTTTCAAGTGGCTTGCTTGACTGCTGCAATGATCACAAATATTACACTTAAAGGGTTTTCTTGAGTGTGCGTTCTATTGTGGTCAATCAAATGACTTTTTTTGTAACACCTGTAGTCACACTTACCACAGCTGAAAGGCAGTTCTCCTGAGTGTTTGTACAAGTGGATTTTTAAGCTACCTTTACGATTACAGCTGAAATTGCAAACATTGCACTCAAATAGTTTTTCTTGAGTGTGTTTTCTATTATGCTTAGTCAAATCACCTTTGCTGCAACACCTATAGTCGCACATATCACAGCTGAAAAGCCTTTCTTCCGACCGTTTACACAAATTCCGAGTACAGTTGCAATTTAACAGTTTCGTATGGGTTAATACATGAAACTCCGAAGTTGTCGTACTTTTAGACTGATAACCGCAATCATGACATTCAAGTGCATTTTCTTCCGATGTAACTTTAAAGTGTACTTCTTCGTGTCTCCGTAATGAGAAATTATGAAATGTAGTATAACTACATAGATTGCATTTTAATAGATGAGTAAATATGTGATTGGTTAATATATGTTTTTCTGTTGCAGCATAATTACAATGGTAGCAATAGTACAACATATCTGATGCTGTAAACTCATCCACACATGTAGATATTTCTGCGTTAAATAACACACATTCTTCTTTAACAATGTCTTCATTTTCATTTTTAATCTCAACTTCGACAGACTCTTCTTTGATGTTTATGAAATATTTTTCTTCATTAACAAGTGAATAAGTCTTTGTGAGAAATGATGAGGAAAAATTTATGTTTTCATTTTGCATTAATGCTTGGGGTTCTGCATCGATTTTCAGCTTGCATTCGTTGCATTGAAGTGGGCTCTGATCAATGCTCAATTCCTACAATGTAATTGCACTGTGTAAATAATTCAGTATGATATGTTACGATACTTACTGCTTTTATGGGAAAGGTAGGATGTAGTGTTGAATTGTAGCATTGGGAATGTGGTAGCGGTTCTTCTTTTATTTCTTGAAAATAAATTTGACACTCTGTTGACGTGTCTGTCATTATTAATGCACTATTGTTGATAGAACGTTGATGAATTGTTCACACCTCAATTGAAATATGTAGTGATTATTGTACCTGTAAATAGGCGCGGTAAATTATACAGGATGTAACACGAAGTATTTTGTGTAGAAGATTATAAATTTATTAGTTTTGAGTTTTAAGCTCTTAGGTATTTAACACGGTATGCTTTGGGCTCATAGATACTTAATACTCTAGTCACAACCACATTAAAACTATTATTACGAACTACCAACTTAAATGTTGAAACACATGCTGCATTACCTATAGTTGTATGCTATTTAACTTGCGTATGAAGAAAGATTTCGTAATTAAATCAATTTTAATTATATTAAATATACGTAATAAATCTAATTTCTTACATTATATTAAAGCATATTATAACTTGTAACTAATGTATTTGTACAACTGATGAAAAGTTTAAAATTCAAACAATTTTGTGTTAGCTTAATAATTAATCTCAATTTTTTACTAACCCAGAATGAACGAGATTGTAACTTTCATTATGTTTAAGGTACAAAATTAATAGAACTTGACAAGGATTTTCATTATTACGTTTTACAAATACGTGTACATGCTAAGTTTCGGATATAAAAACCCACTAAACAAGGAACATTAAAACAATGTATTGTAAAATTTGAACAAAGTAACAAAATTCACATTTTATTTTGTAGACACCCAGTTTCGAAATATTGCGAGATTGCAAAGATACCAATTCCTTTATTTTACTCTTTACATAAATAACACCATCGATAACACACTTACACTCACCCAAGGTTGCGTAAAAGATGCCCGTGGCGTATGAGTTCAAAAATGGCGGGGGACCAACGTTAGTGGTGACATATGTTCATCGAACGCACACCACACTGGCGGGAGATTTAAATTTAAAATTACCTACTACAGTCGGCTAGCCTGATTTTGATCGTCCTCGATCACCATGTACAAACAATTTACAACAAATACTTAACGTAATTACATATTAAACTAAGAATACATTCAAATATTTATAAATTTCATCACACGAAAAAAGAATCAATCTTGACTCCAGAGTGCATATCGTCGGTGCAATTAGCAAAGTGCGCAACTCCATTATTTGATAAAAATCATATTTTTGTAACATCCATAAAAAAAGAAGGAAACGTCTAAGTCCAATTTTATTCACTTGTTAAAATAAATTAGATTCCATTGCGCAATTTTTTGATTGGCAATCTTCGCATCTCCCTTTTCTGCACGAGCATTTCCAAATTAACCCAAACGTTAAAAAAGTATTCCATTTGACTCTATGGTTATGTTACCTAAAGAAAGAATAAAAATTATAAAGAAAAACATTTACAGCAACTAAAGAAAATAGCTTTTATGACAACTTGACTCATTTGTAAAACATAAAATCCATTGTTTATTGGAAAAACGTTATTTCCACAAGTTCAGTATGTCTGATAATAATGACCGGCGGTTTAGCACCAATACCTTTTTGAGTATTATTCGAATTCATAAGCTTATCTCCAAAATATTTTTACTTTGTTTAGAAAAGACGTAACTCCATTAAATTATATCTAGAATTATGTTTTTTTATTATAACATGTAAAATGTGTTATAAAATAAGTTTCTTAAAATGAAACATGTTTTATTTCAATAGTTTTATGCTAATCTTTCTAAACTAGTTTTTTTGTTCTAGTGAAAAAGTTAGTCTTATGGAGGATACGTAAATTGCTAATTACGCCGACGATATACAGATTTGAAGGGAATTTGCGACATCTGAAACCCATCTATATCACCTATCACAAATCGATCTCTGCTTGGTATTTCCTTAATTTCATAAGGACTCTTGTATTTCGGTATCAATGTTTTATTATGATTAGGGGGTTACGTCGTGATTTTTAATTAAAACCCGATCACCGACAAAAACTATTAACTTTCCTACCTGTTTTATTGTATGCTATAACGCGTTGTTCTTTTGAATTTAATTTATATTTTGACAAGCGTCGTCCCTATAATTTTTAACAAAGTCCTACACACATCCTGGTCGGATTCTAAATAAATTCTTAATTAATATTTCACTTCACTTGTTTGATCCATACCGAATAAAATCCTACTCGGACTTTTTATTCAAAGCAAATTCCACTTTATTTAAGTTGTGGCGTTTATGGTGTATACTCTAGACGCCGGGTCAAACCAGAAAAAGATTCGCTTATTATTTGCACATACCGTTATCGAGCTGCACTATTTACAATTATAAATGAAAGGGGCGTAGGTCAGCAACATAGTAAGTGGCGGTGTTACATTATAATACTCGACATCGTCGAAGCTGAAGCTTGCAGGCCAGGTTGTACTGGACCGATGGATTTGAACTCGAGCTAATACTTCAACTGCTGTTTCACTGTTACTGTAGCTGTAACTATTTGACTGAGTCTTGACTGCCTTATCGACTGTGACTGATTTCTGTTATCGTACCTACTTCGTTTTATACGTGCGAAGTAGGTTAGTTTACTTTGTAAGCAAGGTCGTTAAGAAATGCTGTCAGCGTTTCCTTAAATGCTATCGTTCGTTTGACTTCCGCGTTTCCTTCGTAATATGCGGAT
The DNA here is from genome assembly GCA_030710515.1 of Abscondita cerata. Lineage (NCBI taxonomy): Eukaryota > Metazoa > Arthropoda > Insecta > Coleoptera > Lampyridae > Abscondita > Abscondita cerata. Next base: position 32,203 of record JALBCR010003424.1, on the reverse strand, counting down.
GTAGAATTTGTGTTGATTGCGATGGGGTTAAGACGTCAACCCCATGAAGTAATGACACCATTTATCCGTTACGTCCATATAACTTCGCATATTATGTTGCTATTAATACGTCATCTAAGTACAACAAAATTCTGTTATTATCCACTGTCTTTTTAAATACTTGATTAATATAACGTTGAAAAGTTGGAGGTGCGTTTGCTAAGCCAAACGGCGTCCTCAGAAACTCAAACTGCCCTAACGGTGTTGTAAAAGATGTGTATTTTATTGATTCATTATGCATCTGAACATGCTAAAACCCGTTTTTTAAATCTCACGTTGTGAAGTATAACTTATTCCTTAACCTATCTAAATTATCATATATCAAAAGGGTAGGATAATAATTCAATAACGGTCTATAGTCAACGCATAGCCTAGTATTGCCATCTTTCTTTTGGACTAAGACAATTGGAGAAGCATAGGGAGATTGACTGGGTCTAATAATTTCATCTTTAAGTAACTCATCCATTGTACCTTTTAAATTAATTTTATCTGAATACGAAATCCTACGTGGCCGAAAACTAATGGGTTGGTCATGTTTTGATTCAAATTTCATTTCATAACATGGGTTGATTTGTTCAGGTTTACTTACCTCTTTTTTATAATCCAAATACATTTCATTTATTTTCTGCTCGACTTCCTGTTGGAGACCCGGACCCAAGATCAATTCCTCTCGCTCTTTGTCCTTGTCGAATTGAATATTCATAATATCTAAAACATCATTGTTATTACTATTCGCATCAACATTCTGTTGCCTATCCTGTTCAAAATTACTAATCCATGAAACATATGTTAAGGTTTTTATCTAAAATCGAATTAAACGACATAGTATCACAGAAATATACGACGATCTTTAAGTTCACATTTTCGCCGGTAGAGATGTGTAAAATGTAAAAAGAAAACATCTCATTACATTTGCTCGGCACTTATTTACACCACAGTCGATAGTTAGTTGTCAAAAACTAATATTAGGGTTAAGTTGCACAGCACCGAGTACATTGATTTCTTCATCGTTGTCCATCTTCTGGTTTTGTTGAACCTGCTTTGGACGCTTGTGTACACTGCCGATTCGGAAAAAGTGCAGCAAAACAAAGCAGAAGTGTTTCTATAGCGTTCACCTCTGTAAACCCCCTTAACCATCTGAATTTTCTCAGGGATTGTATACTCACTCATTTTCAAAAATTAAATTAGAGAATATTACAATAAGGAACACGCAATAACAATTAATTGTAACGTATACGTCAATACGAAAATTTCATAGTCTTAGTGGATCAATTCAGTTTTTTTCTATAGTGAAATTTCTATTTTGCGTCTTGCCAGAGACACCCGGTATAAAAAAAAATTTAAAAAAAAAACGACATAAACAAAAAATTAAAAAAAAATAACTCACACATTGCCTCCAATTAAGTGGACATTAAAAAGAACTTGGTACCAGCCTAAAATATTGCTGAAAATAAATTATTTCTCAATATTGTAGTCGGTTTTGCCCTCAGGTAGCTTTTAGTCGAAGAATAGATTATTACGATCCCAATTAACATTTCTTTATTATACGTAAATAATATATAAATATACAGTTCAAATTTGTTTTAATTACATTCCGCACTAGGGGGCCTGTCTTCTTGAATGCGGCTCTCCTGGTCGGTGGAACGGCCAGTATAAGTTTCGGTCCGGGACAAGTTCTATACAGCTTAACCTTCCAGGTGGTCGGCTTTTAATTATTCCTGAAACAGTGTTTAATTAAATTTCTCGGAGACGACGGTGGTTTAATGTCAACGCAGGAGGATGCAAGTAGCCGCTGATAATGAGGTAAAGTTATTTCCGCTAGGTAGAAACTTTACGAACGAAACTTGCGGTGAACGGTGCATATATAGGATAGTGTATTGCCAAGCCCCCCGCAGGATTTGCTCCCTACGTTATGGCCTTAGCAATGTAAAGACGGCTTTTCCACTCAGCAGACGCCAAACGTAATCAGCACAGTCCTTTTGTCTTACGGCTCTTTCGCTCAGTTGGCACTAAGAGTACTCGGCACAGTGCAAGAGAATAGGAACGGTATACAAGGCCCTTTGCTCAATTTACACCAAGCATACTTGGCGCAGTGTTATCGGGATCTGAGGTCCTTCCGCGTGTGCTTTAGCTCCACACGTATTCGACACAGTGATAGGTACACCAGGTTCAGCCCGCAGAACGTAAGCTCTACGTTTAAAACCAGTGTCGGAGGTATAATACGTTTCGGTAACGGATTCTGATTACTAATAGATTTTTATTGTAGCCCTGCACCCGGAGATATCCAGACTCCAATGAACAAACTGCTGAAAATAAACTAAACCAAATTATTCACAAGTTCGGAAGACGGGACAAAAATGAAAAACCAACTCGGCAAACTGTAAAATAAAATCGGTAAAACTCTTAATAAAATCGTGGTCAGGTGGAATAGCGGTGTCAGCGATTTGAAATTTCGGTTTATGCGGCAAAACACTGGTACGGCTCGTCGAACGGTGAATCTCGGAAAATCTACAAGAACAGAGAGAACTGAGAGAGCTAAGCCAAGCGTCTTCTCGTATTTATACGCGTAGCTATCTCTCGAAAGCGTGACGTTGCGTACCTCCGCACGACCTATTGTTATCGCCTGCATGCTTTCAGTTGATAATGACATTGTTGCTTTGCTAATGGGATTTTCTGTGTACAAATTTATAATTTTCATGCAAAAATTGTACGAAAATTGCAAATAATTAAATTAGTTTTACGGATTCTTACAATATTTTCTACCCTTCTGTACTTTTTGAAAATGGTACGTATGTAATAATTGTCCTTGAAGTATTCTGTGCACGCTGTTTTTTTGAAATATTACGTTGGGTCGCTAATTTTCTAACACTAAGTTTAGGATTGTTATCTACTTCATCTAAGATGTCTTGCTCTAAAACATTTTTGCGGGACCTACGCCACCTGCTATCTGCTTAAATTTACCAAAAATATAATAAAATAGCTTTCAAAAAGAATAATCGCAATTTTCGTAAAACCATACCATTTTCACTTAAGTTTTTCTGTCTGGTAACACTTTATTAGGAAAGTTTTCAGCATAAAGACTTCTGGTTTCGCGAGAATTGCCCGAAGCTTTTCCATATGTAAAATTTTTAGGAAAATAGTTGAGAAATAAACTGACAGTATTTTAAAGTTTGTTGCTTGATCTCTGTAAAAGTTTTGACCGTTTAACCAGTGAGCTAAGTATATTCCTGACTTTCTAGAACCCTGGTATACCTAATGTACCGTGAAAATAGATGCATTGATGAGATTTTCATTAAATTCTAAAATATAGTTTTAGAGTTATAAATAAAATTGTGTTTTAAATTTCCAACTTTACAGCCCTATAACTCTGAAAATAAAGGCCGGAGAAAAAAAGTTATATAAAGAAGTGACATTATTTTGGATTCGGTGTTGAGAAGTGGTAAAGTAAAGACGTGTGTATAGAACGAGTGAAAATAATGAGAGAATTGTTATTAATAATAATAAAATGTAACGGTAGAGATAGTGAAGGTGGAAATTTAATTCAGTGAAAGTGTAAGCGGTCGGGGATAACGCGCGGCGTGCGAGAGGTAAGATATCACGCGTGCACAAAGATTAGGCAATACAATTAAATTACGTTAGATTCCCTTGTAAATAAATTAACAGAAAGAAATTTAGTACTGGACAATAGTTCTAAAAATTAAAGTGATATTTGCAAGTGAATTAAGTTAAATTATAAAAAAAAATAGAAAAATGTCCGATTCAGAGGGGTCAACGTCAGATACAAAAAAGAGAATGAGGGAAGAGGAGATGTATAAGATATTTAGAAAGAGCTTAAAAATGGGAAGATCGCGAAATTAGGAGGATTGAGGGAAGAAGAAAAAAGGAATGAATAAGAAATAGGGCGAATGAATAAAGAGGAGCAAACAATAAATATTTGAAAAGAAATTCTGAACGAAATAAAACAGTAAAAACGAATTAGGAATAAATAAATATAAAATTGAGAGAGATAAGAAAAAACATAAAAAAATAAACGAAAAATTGGAAAATAAATGTAAAACATTAGAAGAAAAAGTGGAAAACTTGGAGAAAAGGGTAAAAATTTGAAGAAAGAGAAGAGGAGCAAAATATGGTAGTCAGAAGACTAAATGTACAAGGGTGAAAACGGGAGATACAAAGGAATGTGGAAAATATGATAAAGGAAGAGATGAAGATGGAAACAAAGATTGAAGAGACAATTGAAATAGGAAGAGAGGTAGTGTTAATAAAAATGCGAAGCATGAAGGATAAAATAGAGATAGGGGGAGATTTTAATGCAAGAATTGGAGAGGGGGGAATGATGATAAATGGAAAATTAAGAATGAGGAGATCTATGGTCAAGAAAATAAATAGACAAGGTATGAAATTGCTAAATTATGTAAGAAAATGGATGGACAATAATGAACGGCAACATAGAGGAAAGGGAAAAGGAAGAATTTACGTTTATAGGAGGAATGGGAGAATTTGTAATAGATTACGTAATAGTAAATGAAAAATGCTTAGAAGACGTAGAAAGTTTTAAGATAGGGGAAGAAGAGTAGCGGATGACCAACCGCTGGAATTAACTTTGGTAAGATAGTATAGAATGGTATAGAGTGAAAAAATGGAAATAGTAGGAGGATTAACAAGAAACAACAAGTGAAATAGATGAAGTGGTAAAAATATGGATACAAAAATTGAAAAAGCACTAAAAAGAAGATTTAGGAAAGAAACAAAGAAAATGGGACAAAAAAATAAATGGTAGAATGGAACAGAAGGTGGAAAAACAGAAAAAATGGTTATAGATGAATACAGATACAGTGTAGGCAACTGCAAGGACTGGTTTCACTCGAAATGTGTCAAATTCACCGACTCACAAGTCAAGAGGTTGGCAAAGTCCAAGAGGAAATCTTGGTTGTGCCCCCAATGTCAATCTACTCCTTCAACTTCTCAACTCCTTTCACAAACTGCCACAATCAATATTTCTTCAGTGAACCCAAGAATACCATGTCCGTTTTCTCCATCACGGTCTTTTAAAGATGAGAATCGCTTTAATGGTCAGTTAAAAAAGAAACATGGAACATCGTTGAAAGAAATGCAAAATAAAAACGCGATTATTAACATTGAATCGCTAACGAAGAACCTTATCACAACCAAAGCCGAAACTAAAACACTACGGCGAATGCCAAAAGGTGCTCGTTACTCTGTAGTGAACAAATTCGCATCAATAGCCAAAGAATGTGTCAAACAGAATTTAGTAATGGCCTGGTCAAATTTACTCCTTTTTTTCTTTATCACGCTGCACATTGATTTTGAAAACAAGAAAAAGTCACTAACCAACAAGATAAAAGTCAATGTCAACAAATTTGACATCCCTGTTAATGAGCCAAAGAGCAAAAAAAGGAAAGCTACGCCTCTTGCTAAAATAGTCAAGGAAAAAGTTAAGGACTATGATACAAAAGGGGAGTGAGACTGATCAGTTCAGACGACATCTTGGCCCCGTTCAATATGGAGACATTGCATATGCTTCAAGATAAACATCATGTTGGCACTCTATCCTCAACACTTCCTGAACCTCCAGACGACTCCACCTCAAGCTTAACAGTATCTGAAGATACGATCAAGGACGCCGTCAATTCGTTCCCGTATGGATCTGCTCCTGGGATGGATGGATTTCGACCACAGTACATGAAGGATATGATATCTCATTCCGCAGGCGAAGCTGGTCAACGGGCATTAACAGCACTAACAGAATTGTGTAACTTCATGTTGCAAGGACATGTCAACTATGAAGTTTTATCTATTTTATATGGAGCCTCACTATGTGCTTTAACAAAGAAAACTGGAGGTATCCGTCCTATTGCCGTTGGAAATTTCTTCAGGAGACTGGTAGCGAAACTTTTCTGTTTGTCCGTCTAAAATAATTTTCTGGCCTGTTTGACCCCAAACCAGTTAGGAGTCGCTACCAAATTAGGATGTGAAGTGTAAGTAAAATGTGTGTCTTGCGACATCTCGTGTAAACATTGACACGTATGAATAGTATAAACTAAGAAAAATGCCAACAGTTAACCTGTAACGGCATGTGTGTTAAAGTGCAAAGGCTATGTTGCATAGCTTTAATGCTTGTAACACACGTTGCCGATAAAACAAGATAACATCCTGTACAGAAGTATACACGCAACAAAAAGAACACCCGATGCAGCATTTCGCTCTTATTGTGAGCTCATCAGAGGTGTATACTTAAGTTGTAGTATACAGATGTGAAGTATGTATACACGCAGTGCGTACTACATCCATCACCCCAATAATTCAGAGAAGCTGATGCTCAAAGTGGATTTTAATTAATACTATACATCGGAGCAGTATGCTACATCAAATTAAAAACCATGTACCCAACATCTACATTTTTCTCAATCAATGCTATCGACATCCATCACACCTTCTCTTCGGAAAAGATAAGATATCATCGTCAGTTGGCTGTCAGCAGGAGTGACCCTGTGGTCCAATGGCGTTTTCTTTGACAGTACATCCTATTGTCCAAACACTGTCAACGGAGCTTAATCTTTGGTACATGGACGATGCTACGCTAGCAGATAAAGCCTGGGTCGTTCTTGAAAACTTCAGACTTCTCATTGAAATGGCAAAGGTTGTGGGACTGGAAATCAATCCATCCAAATGCGAGTTATTCTTTGGTTCAGGAGAAATAGACAAAAATATTGTTTCACAAGTTTCATGAACTATCCCTAGGAATCCGCATTACCTCTAAGGAAAATCTGGAACTCTTAGGCGCACCAATTGTTGATGAAGAATTCATGACGATTTAAAAAAATTTACAAACGTTAAACGTCTTGGTGGATCGTTTAAAGGAAATTGACTCGCACATTGCGTACTTTCTCCTACGCAATTGTTTATTCATTCCGAAGTTATCCTTCCTATTAAGAAAAGTCCTTTTGGAAATTTGCAGATTTAAACAATAAAATGGATTCATTAATACATGCTTCCCTTGAATCAATAATAAACATACCTTTGAATAATCAACAATGGACTCAAGCGACACTTCCAGTCAACTGTGGCGGCCTCGTTATCAGGAGAATAAAGGATCTAGCTCTTCCAGCATTTTTAGCCTCAACAAGTGGTTGCTGTAATCTCGTCTTTCAATGATTACATTTCATGGACATTGAGATTTCAGTTTACCACCACCATTTACTCAATACAGGAAACTTACCACCAGTTCAACATGTGCAAAAAGAATTGGAGACAATTTGAACATAGCAAGAATCGTGACAAATAAATTAACCCCAATGACCCCCGTTGATGCAGCTAGACTTTTAGCGTTAAAAGAACGCGAATCGAACAGTTAGCTTTATGCTACTCCCTCGGAACCTTTATGGACTGCCATTCGTTTTGTACATGCATTGCATTACGCCTTGGTTGTGACATCTATAAAGAACATTATTGTCACTGCCAAGCTATTGTAAAACCAAATGGACATCATGGTCTAAGCTGCACTTTTAGTAAAGGACGAATTCCACGGCATAACGAGCTAAATGGACTCATTCAGAGAGCGTTGTCTTTTGTGAACTTCCCTACATCATTAGAACCCGTTGGTCTCAGCAGGGATGATGGAAAACGACCCGATGGAGCAACCATAGTACCCTGGAGTAAAGGTCAACGGCTGATTTGGGATGCCACTTCCGTTGACACTTTAGCAGACTCATATATATACACAAAACGAGTGAAACAGCCGGTGCAGCAGCAGAAGTAGTTTGTAAACGGAAACATGACAAATATACGAACATTGAGTCATCTCATTACATTTTCAAAGCTTTGGCCTTTGAAACATTAGGACCTTTTGGCGGAGGAAACTAAACACTTCATTGATGGAATCGGATCCCTACTTATCAAACAGTCTGGAGACCTCTGCAAAAACATTATCTATACCAAAGAATCTCAATTGTTATTCAACGTGGGAATGCTGCTAGCATTTTAGGAACCCTTCCCAATTCAATCCCCATGGACGAAATATTTATATTATAGTTCTAAATTGTCAATTTATTTTCGATGTAATATTGTCTAACCCCATGTTTTCTGATAAAAAGTTTTGCTTATAAAGAAAAGAGTTTAAAGAAATGTGTAAAACCAGAAAGGAAGAATACAAGAAGGAATTGGAAACAGAGATCATCGAAATAAAGTACGAAGGACAAGCTTGGTAGTTTTTAAATAGAAAGCAAAAAAGAGAAAAAAGAATAGAAATAAAATAAATGAGGAGAAATGGGAAGAACATTGTAAAAGTTTGCCAGGAGAACCGGACAAAACATATGAAAAATTATAAGAAAAAGGAGAAGCAGAGAGGAAGGAATTAAAAAGTGGGATTAGAAGAAGCGTTAAACATCTAAAATGGGTAAAGAGGGAGGTTCGGACGGGCCACAGGAGGAGCAATGGAGATTTACAAGAAAGAGGGTGAGGGAAAGAATAGAGAAAACATATAAAAGGATATGGAAAGGAGGACTACCTCAACAATGGAGGGGAGATAATAATATGTCCAATTTACAAAGGATGGGATAGGAAGGAAATTAAAAACTACAGAGGATAAGCTTAACAAAAGTAGGATACAAAGTATATAGTAAGATTCTAAGGAGAAATCTAGAAAGGGAAGTAGAGAAGAAAAAATTAATTCCGGATTGGCAGATGGGTTTCAGAAGAGGAAGAGGTACTATCGATTGTATATACGTACTAAAACACTAATTAAGAACAGTGGGAAAAGAAAGAAGAGAAAATGTTCGCCATTTTTTTGGATCTGAGGGCTGCGTTTGACAAGGTGGAAAGAGGATAAAAAAAAGTGAGGATATAATAGATGCGGTGGAGGAAATTTATGAGAACACGAGTTGCAGAACCAGAGTGGGAGGAAGAATGGAGAACAAGTTTAAGACGGGAAGAGGACTGAAACAAGTATGTCCGTTAAGTCGGTGTTTATTTTCTTTATATATTGGGGATCTAGAAGAGGAATTAGAGAGAAACCAAGTGGGAGGAATAGTGGTAGGAAGTATGGGTAATGGCGTATGTGGACGACATAGTTGTAATATCAAAAAGTAAAGAAGATATTAAAGGGGTAATAAAAACTTTAAGGAAATATTTAAAAGAAAAAAGTTAGTTAGATTTTGAAAAAAGACAGTGGTTATTCGAGAGGATAGTCAAAGCAGTGATGATGTACGGAGCAGTGGTGTGGGGATGGAAGGAATGAGGAAATAGAAGGTATACAAGAGAAGTACTGGAAGTGGATGTTGGAATTAGAAAGGGAAACACCAGGGTACATAGTACAAGAGAAAGCAGAAATAGAAAAATTAAGAACCGAAACGGGAAGAAGAGCGGTGAGGTATGAGAAAAAGATGGAAAGGATAGATATTGGAAATTAATCGAATGTTGGAAAGAGGTAGGACTTTAAAATTAAAATATGCTGAAAGAGATAATAGATCATTCTATAAAAAGGGGAGGTTATTCGAAAGAGGAGATATAAAGATTGAGGAACGACGGAAAAAGTATGCAAGTAGAGTGAGTGAGACGCAAATTCAAGAGAGAAGATCGAGAATAAAAGAAGAAAAATATAATGAAAAGTATTGTAAGATTATTACAGAAGGGATACCACGTTATATAATAGGAAAGAAAGAATTGAAAGAAAAAAAGCGATTGCAAGATTTAGAGTGGGAAATGAAGAAAGAAAATAAATATTGAAGGATGCAATGAATTGAGAGTGGAAGGAAGAGATAGAAGGATATTGTTAGGTGATAATGGGGAAGGAACGGAATAGATGAAGGAAGCAATGGAGAGAAAACAATGGATGGAGAAACAAAAAAGAAAAATTAATTAAGTTTGAAGCCAATAAGTTATTGTAATTTTATAATTATATTTTTTTGTTTTTTTTCTAATTTTGTCATTGTGATTATTAAATAATGTTTATGCAATACCGAATTCTTTTGTTTTAATGTAAATAACAAAATAAACATCTAATCTACTGACATTACTTATTTTTATACCAACTACCTCATTCCCAAGTTTTGGCCTTTCATTCTTGGGATGAGAAAGGCTATTATTGGATGACTTGTTTAGAGCACGACGAGCGGAGCGAGGTACCAAAGTTTGTAAAAAAAAAATTACTAATCGTCGAAGTTTAAACATGGAGTTAACTTATTTAATTTTTTGTCTCAAAAAATAACTAGTACAACCGAAAACAGGTTTAACAATTATTCATGGATTTATTAACATTTTAACTGACTATTTGACAACGTCACTGACGTCAATTCTCACAACTAAATTTTTTTGACTTTTGAAACTACGACTACAAGAAATTCCTCACAGCTACTTTGAAATGTCGATTTTAAAAGCAGCCTTAATCTGTTCGCGACCTAAAGTCGCACTTATCACACTTGAAAGGCCGCTCTTACTGGTGTATTTCGTACAAGTGATTTTCAATTTGCGATTACAGAAAAAATTACCCAAACATTACACTATGATTTTCTTGAGTGTGCCTTCCTAAGATGCCGAGTCAAATCACATTTCTGTAACACCTGTAGTCACACTTATCACAAAGAAACGGTTCTCTGAGTGTTTGTACATGTGGATTTTCAAGTTACCTTTACGATTACAGCAAAAATCACAAACATTACACTTAAACGGTTTTTCTTGAGTGTGGGTTCTATTGTGCTCAATCAAATCACTTTTTCTGTAGCACTTGTAGTTGCACTTATAACAGCTAAAACGCTTCTCTCCAGAGTGTTGGTACATGTGAGTTTTCAAGCTTGATGCTTGATTACAGCAATAATCACAAACACTACACTTAAATGGTTTTTCTTGACTGTGTGTTCTATTATGCTTAGTCAAATCACCTTTTCTGCAACACCTGTAGTCGCACTTATCACAGCTGAAAGGCAGCTGTCCCGAGTGTTTGTACATGTGGATTTTCAAGCTACCTTTATGATTACAGCTGAAATCACAAACATTGCACTTAAATGCTTTTTCTTGAGTGTGTTTTCTATTATGCTTAGTCAAATTACCTTTGCTGCAACACCTATAGTCGCACTTGTAACAGCTAAAACGCTTCTCTCCAGAGTGTTGGTACATGTGGGTTTTCAAGCTTGATGCTTGATTACAGCAATAATCACAAACACGACACTTAAATGGTTTTTCTTGACTGTGTGTTCTATTGTGGTCAATCAAATGACATTTTTTGTAACACCTATAGTCGCACTTATCACAACTGAAAGGCAGCTCCCCTGAGTGTTTGTACAAGTGGATTTTCAAGCCATCTTTACGATTACAGCCAAAATCACAAACATTACACTTAAATTGTTTTTCTTGAGTGTGTTTTCTATTATGCTTAGTCAAATCACCTTTGCTGCAACACCTGTACACGCACTTATCACAGCTGAAAGGCAGCTCTCCTGAGTGTTTGTACATGTGAATTTTAAAGCTTCCTAATTGATTACTGCCATAATCACAAATCTTACATTTAAATGGTTTTTCTTGAGTGTGTTTTCTATTATGCTTAGTCAAATCACCTTTGCTGGAACACCTGTACTCGCACTTATCACAGCTGAAAGGCAGCTCTCCTGAGTGTTTGTACATGTGGATTTTCAAGCCATCTTTACGATTACAGCAAAAATCACAAACATTACACTTAAATTGTTTTTCTTGAGTGTGTTTTCTATTATGCTTTGTCAAATCACCTTTAGTGCAACACCTGTAGTCGCACATATCACAACTGAAAAGCCTTTCTTCAGAGCGTTTACACAAATTTTTCAATTTGTTCCGAATACAGTTGCAGTTTAACAGTTTCGTATGGGTTAACACATGAAAGTCCGAAGTTGTCGTACTTTTAGATTGATAAACACAATCATGACATTCAAGTACATTTTCTTCCTCGATGTAACATTGAAGTGTACCTCTTCATGTCTCCGTAATGAAAATTATCAAATGTAGTATAACTACATAGATTGCATTTTAATGTATGAGTAATATGTGATTGGTTAATATTTGTTTTTCTGTTGCAGCATAATTACAATGGTAGCAATAGTACAACATATCTGATGTTGTAAACTCATCCACGCATGTGGATATGTCTGTGTTAGATAACACAACATTCTTCTTTAACAATGTCTTCATCTTCATTTTTAATCTCAACTTTGACAGACTTCTTCTTTAATGTTTTTCAAATAATTTTCTTCATTAACAAGTGAAGTAGAGTTTGTCAGAAATGATTGTGGAAGATTTACATTTTCTAAAAATGTTTTCGTTTTTCATTAATGCTTGGTGTTCTTCATCAATTTTCAGCTTGCATTCGTTGCATGCAAGTGGGCTCTCATCAATGCTCAATTCCTACAATGTAATTGAAGTGAGTAAATAATTCAGTATGATATGTTACGATACTTACTGCTTTTATGGGAGAGGTAGGATGTAGTGTTGAATTATAGCATTGGGAATGTGGTGGCAGTTCTTCTTTTATTTCTTTAAAACAAATTTGACATGCTATTGACGTGTCTGTCATTATTAATGCACTAAATATTGATCGAACGTTGATGAATTGTTCACACTTCAATATGAAATTTCGTAGTGATTATTGTACCTGTAAATAGGCGCGCTAAATTATACAGGGTGTAATACGAAGAGTTTTGATTAGAAGTTATGAATTTTATTACTTTTGTGTAGGCTTTAAGCTCTTGGGTACTAACTCTAACCGCAACCACAGACGACTGTTGCCACATCTACTGCAATAGAACTATTATTACGAACTACCAACTTAAATATTGAAAACACATAATAATACTATTTAAGCCAGTTAGTATAAACTCTGAGTTGAACTCAACCGTAGGTTCAACACAATAGTATCACCATGACAACATCCATTGTCTTCAACCCACGGTTGAGCTTTAACCGAGGTTTATACAACTGGCCATAAGCAAAGTAACATATAGTTAATAATCGCTTTGTTTTGCCACAGATTGCGTGATCATGATCATGAAATCATGACCCTGTTATAATTTTATTTTCGAGTTTTCAATACAAAACTTTATTTCTTATTACATTAGGATATTATGTGAATGTTTGTAAGTGTGTATGACTTGGGTTGCCTAATTGATTTACATCGATGAAGAAGAAAATATATTTCTGGATATCATGCACTCAGAAATGATATGTGTGATAGACAAAAAAAATGATAACAAATTCAGTTTACTTATCTTACTATTCAACTTGTGCACTCGACAGTTTGTAGAATAGAACTTTATCTACACTGTACATAATTAATACTTGTTTGTTATCATTTTTTTTTTGTGTATGCACATTATTGTCATTTCTGTGGTGCCACACAAGGAAATATATTTTTTTTTCTTCTTTTTCTTTTCCTTCTTTATATTTTTTTTTTTTGCATCATTTATTCGGTAACAAAACCTTTATATAATTATTGTAGAGTTTTATGCTGGATCTCTAATCCAAGACCAAGACGAGCATATAGGTTGTCTGTGGGAAAGGATTTGGCGCCCTGGTAAAAACAAAATAATTGACACTACGTACCCACCCAAACACCGTTGAGTTAGCGGCAACCTCTTAAGGAATAATCTTTTTTTGCTCTGATTCCTTTATTTTGGCCATCTTACTCTACCTAATTTTACAGAGGTTCAATTTGCAACCGAGAGGTCGCACTTTTGGCGCCCAACGGGGGCTCGCCCGAAGGGCACTGAAGGGTCTTGAAGGGCATATACCCTCCTCTCTTTTTTTTTTTTTTTCTTTTTTTTTTGGAAGTCAATTTTTTGTTTGTTTAATTTTTGTTGTGTGTTTGAACTTTCGCCATGGATGTAAATCGTTTATTGAGTGATGAGTTATCGTATGAACTATTAGTTAGAGGTCGTGCAACTGGTAGGACTGTTGCTGAGAAAAGAGCACTTCTACGTGATGCATTGTATGAGGAAGCTCAAGGAGATCGATCGACACCGGTCGGAGTAAGATTTGAAACCGAGAAAGAACTGGTAATTTGTAGCTTAAAATTAGAAGAGCTTAGTGGTGCAATTCAAGATTTCGATATGGAAAACATGGCAAATGAAACCAAGCGAATAAAGACGAGACTGCTTCATGTCGAACAGCGTTTGCAAAGGATAGTTGCTCAAGATCCTGAGGAACTGAAGAAAATTGAGCATTTCTGTGATGTATTGAAAAATTTATTCCAAGCTCTAGAACTCACGAATAAAGTTGAATCTAAGAAGGAAGTTGTACATACTGGTCAGTCATTGTTGGACTCCCTAATATCCCAAGTTCTTCCAGAGTTCAAACTCGTGCATCATCTCCAGGACGTTCACGTGAACCGCCTGTAGCGCAGCTTATTGATCATGAGGTGTCCACAAGAGCTGTAGTAGCGCAAGTTAATTTAAGTCCTATTAAACATCCTAATTTAGTTACTGAGAAAGTTGTGTTGAATCCAAATATTGATTTGTCTGGTCACCTTAGTGCCATTAACTTATTTCCAAATCAACCAGAAAAGAAACAATACGCCATTAATCATCCTCCTGAACTTGATACGTACAGTCCCGTCCAAAATTTGTTCCCATATACAAATGGAATTTAACTTATGATGGCGAAACTACCAGTTTGTCTTCGTTTTTAATTCGTTTAGAAGAGTTACGAGAATCGCGAGGAATTTCTGAAGAATCAGTTACTAAAATCTGCAGCTGAAATTTTTACTGGTAGTGCTTTACAATGGTACCGAGCCCATCATCGTTTTATTAAAAGTTGGGACGATTTAGTTGATAATTTAAAAGCAATTTTTTGCCTACAGATTATGAAACATCTTTGTGGGATGAAATTAGGAGTAGAACTCAACATCCACAGGAAAGAGTAATAATTTTATATCGATCATGGAGAATTTGTTTGCACGTTTGCCGAAAATGCCATCAGAAATTACCCGTTTGGCAATTATTAAGAAAAATCTTCAACCTTATTATAGTCAACAGTTAGCGATCCATCCTATTACGTCTGTGAGCGATTTAGTACGACTATGTCGATCCTTAGAAGATGCAAAAATTAATGCGGAGAAATTTAAACCCTTCTCCAACAAATTGGTCGCAAATGCTGAACCAGATTTAGCTTGGCAAAAACGTAAAGTGCGTTTTGAAGTCAATGAGTTCCATGAATCGTCTCCATCATTGATAGATTTTGATGACCCGTCCGCATCGTCCAGGAATACTGCGGCTAATACTAATATGGTATCACCCGTCCAACCTACACAAGCTATTACTTGTTGGTTAATTGTCGAAAACCGGTCACCGAGCGAATGTCTGCACATCTCCCAAAAACCACCCACTGTTATGGATGCGGTCACCCTGGAGTTACTATACGTAGCTGTTTCAAATGTACGGGAAACGGTCGCAGAGTGCAATAAGTGGCCGAGAATTGTACTCTACCAAAATCTCTTTCATCGGTCAAAATCTTTTCGGAAAATAATCAAGATAACTATGAATATATGACTCCTATTCTAAATTACATTTTACACATTGTGAAGACGACTTGAGGCCATATTTGACAGTTAATATTTTAGGCATTGAAATTAGAGGTTTGTTAGACACTGGAGCCACTCGTACAATATTAGGTTCTATTGGATGGAAACTTCTCGATAAACTAGGTATAAAAATAACCAAATCATCAATATCTTCGTGTGTAGTAGCCAACCGTCAAACTTGTACCGTAGTAGGATCAGTCACGTTACCATTACAGCTTGAAGGTAAAGTTCGAATGCTCACTATGTTGATTGTACCAGAGTTAAATCACCCGCTAATATTGGGTATTGATTTTTGGAGAACCATGGGAATAATTCCAGACTTAAGAAGAAATTGTTGGACATTTTCCAAAGATGCAGCGTTGCCTGAAATTAGTGCTGTAGTGGCCAAAGCGACATTGTCACCCGAACAACAAACTCAATTGGAATGCTTGGCCGATAAATATTTTAGTCAAATGGGAAACAACATTGGTTGTACGAATCTAGTTGAACATCGCATTATCACCACTGCTGCCCCAATTAAACAACGAGCATACAGAGTTTCACTCAGCTATGCAATCGAAGATTGATGAAGAAATAAACATCATGTTAAATAACGACATTATCGAACCCTCGTCATCAGGTTGGTCTAGTCCTGTTTTGATGATACCCAAGAAAAGATGGAACATATCGTTTATGTGTCGACTACCGGCAATTGAATAAGGTCCGTCACAAAGATGCTTACCCCATTCCATTCGTCTCCACAATCTTAGATCAACTCAGGAATGCAAAATATCTTACCTTCCTTAGATGTAAAATCGGCATATTGGCAAGTCAAAGTTGAAGAAAGTTCGAGACCTTACACCGCTTTCGGAATTCTGGAAGAGGACTATTTCAATTTAAGAGAATGCCGTTTGGTTTAGCGAACAGCCCTGCAACATGGCAGAGATTGATAGATCGAGTGTTAGGGCCAGAACTAGAACCGCATGTCTTCGTTTATTTGGATGACGTTATTATTGTGACTGAGACTTTTGAAACTCATCTTGTCGTGTTGGAGAAGTGTTTAGATCGGCTCTTGAAAGCAGGTCTAACGTTATCTAAAGAAAATGTCAACTGTGTCGTCCCGAGTTACGGTATTTAGGGTTTGTGGTGGATCAACTGGGGTTACATGTAGACCCCGAAAAGTTAAGGCCATAATTGAAATTCCAACACCTCGGAATACTACAGAAGTCAGGCGATTGATAGGAACAGCATCTTGGTATCGCCGTTTTATACCTGGGTTCGCATCATTAATTGCTCCGTTAACGTCATTGTTGCACAAAACAAAGCTTGGAATTGGTCAAGTTTTTTGTGAGGAAGCTTTTCAGAAGGTAAAAAATTATCTTGTTTCGGCTCCTGTATTGAGTTGTCCCAATTTCAATCTACCATTTACAGTACAAACAGATGCTTCAGCTTTCGGGATTAGGTGCTGTTCTATCACAGGAAGATGAGGACGGAGAACATGTGATCTGTTATCTCAGTCGTTCGTTGAGTGCTGCTGAAAAGAAATATTCGACTACCGAGCGTGAATGTTTGGCGGTTATTTTTGCGGTAGAGAAACTTGACCCTATTTAGAAGGTTATATTTCAAGGTTATTACTGACCACTATTCATTACTTTGGTTGCATAATCTTAAAGAACCTACTGGCAGGTTAGCTCGTTGGGTTTTGCGCCTACAGCAATACGATTTTGAAGTGTGTCATCGTAAAGGAAAAGATCACGTTGTTCCTGATCTATTATCACGTACTGTCACTGAAATATCGGTCGTTGAAGACACAACAAATACCAACATACAGGATGCCTGGTATAAGAAAATGATAACTAAAGTAAAGCAGAATCCATTACATCACCCCCATTGGCGTATTGAGAACGGCAAGTTGTTCAAGTATGTTAAAGTTTCTTATCCGGGTCTTCGTGATGAAAGTGATTCTTGGAAAATTGTAGTACCGAAAGAACGGCGAAAGACCATAATAGTACAATCACATAACTCCACTGAAGGTTGTCACGCCGGTATGTTCAAAACATTTATGAGATTGCAAGCCCAATACTATTGGCCTAAGATGAAAACCGATACGACTTAAATATGTACGATCGTGCAAACTTTGTGCTCAAACTAAATCGGATCAAAGAGCTCCAGCAGGACTTTTAGGAAAGCATCTTACGATATCGAGACCGTGGGAAATGATTAGTATTGATTTGTGTGGACCTTTGCCTCGTTCAGCAAAAGGTTACACATTGATTTTGGCAATCTCTGATTATTTCACTAAATATGTTGTACTTGTTCCTTTACGAACGGGTACTGCTTCTGCGATAGTAGACGTTATTCGGGATCAGATATTTTTAGTTTATGGCACTCCCCATAGAGTAATTTGCGATAATGGAACACAGTTCCGGTCAAAAGAGTTCCGAGAAATTTGTAAAGAGTTTAAAGTCCACATACAGTTTACGCCGTTATACCATGCCCAAGCTAACCCTTGTAGAAAGGGTTAACAGAGACGTTAAGGCTATGTTAACCGCGTATGTGTCCGAAAACCACAAAAATGGGATCAGTATTTACCTAGAGTTGCTTGTGCATTAAGGACTTCAGTTCATGAAACCATAGGAGTTACGCCATACTTTGCGAATTTCGGAAGAGAGCATGTTCTTTTGGGGACCGCCATCATACCAAAATCTCACCAATTGAAGAAGCTAGAGTACCAACTCAGCGTGAAGAAGAATTTAAAAAGTTGTTTGTAGATATCAAGAAACGTTTAGAAATCGCGCACAATAGAGCCAAATCGCGTTATGATTTACGTCGTAGACAAACCGAGTTTGTGGTAGGAGATAGGGTGTACCGAAGAAATTTTGCTCTTTCAGATGCTGCAAAGAACTTTACATCAAAATTCGCACCACGTTATATAGGACCATTTATCATTAGAAAGAAGCTTTCTTCAGTATCTTACGAATTGATGGATGACAATCGTGTTAGTAAAGGATTGTGGCATATACGAGATTTAAAAGAAGAACCACCCGATTTAGATATGTCTTAAGATGATTTTTGTTGACAACCTGATCTGATATGATTATAGTGGAACAAAACTTTTTTTTGTAAGGGGAGAGTTGTTACAATTTTATTTTCGAGTTTTCAATACAAAACTTTATTTCTTATTACATTAGGATATTATGTGAATGTTTGTATGTGTGTATGACTTGGGTTGCCTAATTGTTTACACGATGAATTTAAATTCCCCGTGTCGACGTATATAAAGGTCAGATTTATCTCAAAGGGGCATTGATAAATGTAGATTTTGTGTTCGAAAATGCGGTTTTGACGTTTTGATTTCTATTATTGTAATATCCATTGTGCTGGTGCAGTGAATTACAAATGTAATTAAAATATCAATTTTATATTGGATCTTGTTTGTATTCACTAATTTGATTGGAATTTATTATGGTGTTGTAATCAAAAAGTTATTTCGATCAACTCATCGTTTGATGGATTTACGTCCAGCACGGATAGATAATCTCTTTATCAGCTTCACTAACACCTGGAAGCTGCTTCTCACACCCACAACTTGGTGCGCTACCTGTCCAGGAGCGATTATTTTCTTGACTTTCCGATCTCGGCCAGATGTCCGGGGTCACTACAAAAAAATAGAGTATCACAACGTCCGCAACTGTAAGTTATTAAATCTATTTATTTTAAACGTCGGACCTACAATCAAGAGTGACTGGAACATTTGATTGTGCGTGTAAAAATTATTTGATTGTGCGTGTGTAAAGACCCCAAAACGCGTATTTTGTTTAGTTTATGGGAATAATTATATTTGGCGATTTATTATTTTTGTTGACGTCCATCATCATCATCGAAAACATAAAGTTTATTGTGTCATACACCATTGAATCGGTTTTTTTTCTCCCTTTCATTTTTTTTTTTTGTTTCTAATGTACTTAGGTAATAATTGTAAATACGTGTCGAAAAGAAATACGTGTGGTACACCATTACAATTTATTTTTGCTTGCTATTGTAAATAATAAAAATAGTTACCTATAAAGTTTGTTGTAACGTGAACGCAAGTAGTATCGCGAGATTTCATCTGACGACGACGTCAGATATTTTGCGCGTGGAAGTGAGGTTATTGCACTATCCGGGATTTTTCTTTGATTTGCACCTCAACACTAAAGACTCGGACAAGCTTGCTCGACGCCCTTTACCGCATAAATCTCAACATCGCTAAAATTTTAAAAATTATACACACATAAAAAAGTACAAATTCAGTTTACTTATCTTACTATTCAACTTGCGCACTCGACAGTTTGTAGAATAGAACTTTATCTACACTGTACATAATTAATACTTGTTTGTTATCATTTTTTTTTTTTGTGTATGCACATTATTGTCATTTCTGTGGTGCCACACAAGGAAATATATTTTTTTTCTTCTCTTTTTCTTTTCCTTCTTTTATATTTTTTTTTTTGCATCATTTATTCGGTAACAAAACCTTTATATAATTATTGTAGAGTTTTATGCTGGATCTCTAATCCAAGACCAAGACGAGCATATAGGTTGTCTGTGGGAAAGGATTTGGCGCCCTGGTAAAAACAAAATAATTGACACTACGTACCCACCCAAACACCGTTGAGTTAGCGGCAACCTCTTAAGGAATAATCTTTTTTTTTTGCTCTGGATTCCTTTATTTTGGCCATCTTACTCTACCTAATTTTACAGAGGTTCAATTTGCAACCGAGAGGTCGCAACCCTAGTGTGGAACATGATCTTGAAATTATGATCCAATTGTATCTATTTGTATCTGATAGTTAACGTTTAGGTTACCTAAATACAAAACGTAAACACCAGTTCTTTCTAACTGCAGGCTAGCTTATATAATTGCACAGTTTGTTATTTTTCGTTTGATTGCTGTACAATGGGTACAAACCTCAAAAGAATATGCTTAGTAAGTTTGTTTATGGTGAAAGCCTGGTGAAGTAATTTATATCTTGTAGATAGAGTTATTGAAACCCATGGATAACTGTATAATGTGCTACATGAGTTCATCCAGTTCACATGATGAAGAGGTAGAAGAGAAACATGTCCATATTAGAATTAAGAACTATGTTGGAGATATTGTATGGCAGTATTCCAAAGAAGATTTCAAAAGTCACTTTCGTATGGAACGAGCTACCATAAAAACTGTCATTGATCTGTATGGTGAATACTGTTCACATACTACTAGGAGGTTGGCCGTAGATTTCGGCTGAAAAAGCGATGCTCCTTACAGTATGGTACTTGGCCAACATGGAAACGTTCAGACAACTTGCAGACAGATTTAATGTCACCTTAAGTTGTGCCCATCGAATTGTTACTACTGTGACAGAATTTATAGTAAGTATATGCAAAAAGTATATCTCCATTGGCCTGATGCGAGAACTGCGCAACATAACCCTATGCAGTTTAGACGCAAACAAGGGATTCAAAATATAATAGGTGCTATAGATGGCACACATATTCCAATTAATAAGCCTAACGTACACCCACAAGATTATTGTAATCGGAAGGGTTTTCATAGCATTATCTTACAAGGTGTGGTGAATGCAAATAGAATGTTCATAAATATCCATATAGGTAAACCAGGGTCTATGCACGATGCACGTGTCCTCCGTAGGTGTGCACTGTATAGTAAGACGCTTGAGACGCCACATGAGTTATTCTATGAAAAGTACAAACAACTAGGCGATTCGGCGTACCCATCTTTGCCCTGGCTTTTAACATCCATAAAAGATAACGGGCATTTGACCGGATATGACAAAGCTTATAATTATAGGCATTCAGCCACTAGAATTATGTTTGAGAATACCTAC
Organism: Abscondita cerata; assembly: GCA_030710515.1. Taxonomy (NCBI): domain Eukaryota; kingdom Metazoa; phylum Arthropoda; class Insecta; order Coleoptera; family Lampyridae; genus Abscondita; species Abscondita cerata. Next base: position 10,759 of record JALBCR010003424.1, on the reverse strand, counting down.
GGACACCGAAAGGGGCGCTTTAGACGGCTACAAAAATTTGATAATTTCAAACTCTCATTTATTGTGAATTGCATTGCGGCCGCATGCAAAGGATGCGAACGAGGAAGTGTTTGTAGATACCAATTAGTCATTATATTGTAACATGTTTGTAATAAGACATAGGCATATACAGAACAATTTAGGTATATAAGTAACAATTAATGTACATCATGGTTATGATATATGTCCACCATTTTGTTCTATGCATTTACGAGCTCTTTTAAGATGTTTTGTGTTGCTTCGTCTTATAATTAATGGATTTGCCCTGATTTCCTTGCAAGCATCATCAATTCTTTGAATAAGATCTTCTAAGCTGTTTATCTCAGTAGAGTATACTTTGGCTTTCAGATATCCCCAAATATAATAGTCCACTGGGTTAAAATCCGGCGGCCGGCAAGGCCAATTATTGGGTCCTCCCTCCCTATTCACATGTTAAAATTCTCGTCTAGAAAATTCCGCGCAATTACCCTAAAGTGAGCCGATGCACCATCGTGCTGGAAATACATTCCTCCAATTTCCTCATTTTCTAATAGCACTGGTAACATATTCTGCAAAAAAAATAAAATAGTCGTCCCGTGTTAATGTACGGGGTAGGACATATGGTCCAATAAGGTGATTATCTAAAATTCCACACCAAACGTTAACCGAAAACCTGTACTGCGAATGTGTTTGTCTTGTAGCAAAAGGATTTTCATAATCCCAAACATGGGAATTTCGTAGTTTGTAAACCCCGTCCTTTGTAAATGTGGCCTCATCAGTGAATAGGCACCTCTTAACTATTCTTCTCCTTCTAAGTATCCAGCAACTAAAGTCTAATCGCGGTTTCAAATCACGTGGTTCTAGTCTTTGAAACCTGTTAAACATGATAAGGGTAGAAGCTAAATTTTTATAATTTCCTCCAAGCGGTAGAATGGGGTACATTTAATGCGTGGCCAATCCTTCTTGTACTGATTGTTGGATTGTTGTCAACCATATCTGGAACAAAAAAAATTATGGCACAGGAGGAGACTAATTTAGTATCACGTATAATTGTAAATTACCTTATGTATTAATGTAATGAACAAAAGGGAAATTTCTAATCGACTCTTAGTCTTAATATCTATTAAATAAAATTTAATATCTTTACTTTACCTAGTATATCATCTTCAACATTCAAGTGTTGTCTCTCACCATAATCATTGGTTGTCGCTGTAGGAATGTTGGGGATCACTAGTTTTAAATTTTTTTTTCTTAACTTATTGTGTTATCAATGCAATATATCCTTGTCAAAAATGAAAGAAATATATAAAGTGATTTTAAAGTTATGGCCTTCAAAAGCATTGGACTAAATAAATAAAATACCTTGTATCTCTGTTAATAATTATGTTAGACCAATGAACCAAGGCTATTTGGAACCACCAAAGTGTCCTCTACTTGCAGTTTACCTATAGTGGTTTAACTATGAAACATCCTGTATGCACAATGTATGTTTAGGTGTTATGAGAAAAATGATTAATTGTTGGATATCGGGTTCTTTCTTAGTCAGACTTAGTAGTAAAACAATCCAGAATATATCGAGTAAGTTAGTCAGCTTAGGTGAATTTATTCCGGTTGAGTTTAATAGGAATCCGAGTCCAATCGACTTATTTTGACCTCTATACGTGGTAATTCTTTTACTACTGTGGGACGTTTGAAATCCATTATTGCTTTTACTTTTTCTGGAAGTGGTCTGCAACCTTGATCGGAAATGTGCTATCCTAGAAATTGAATTTCGGATTCACTAAAAATACATTTGTCAATGTTTAGGGATATGCCGTACTGAGAGAGACGTTGAAATACCAATTTCAGGTGTGTGATGTGTTCTTCCTCTGATACCGATGCGATTAAGATATCGTCAACATAGAAGAAACAGAAGTCTAAGTCTCGAAGTACTTCATGTATAAAGCGTTGGAACGTTTGAGAAGCATTTCGCAGGCCAAATTGCATTTTAGTAAATTCAAACAATCCGTGCTTATGGCTGTTTTTTGGATGTGGTCCTTGTGTACTGGAATTTGGTGGTAAGCCCTAACTAGATCCAATGTAGAAAATACCTTTTTGTTTTTCAGAATATAAGGAAAATCATTTATGTGTGGGCAAGAGTAACTGTCCGCGATTGTACAAGAATTGAGCTTCCTGTAGTCACCACATAAGCGCCACTCACCGTTTTTCTTTTGGACCATATGTAGAGCACTGGCCCAATGACCTTTTGAAGGACGACAAATACCTTGTTCTAGCATTGTTTTGAATTCGGCTTTGGCTATTATTAATTTGTCGAGTGCTAATCTGCGCGGTTTGCAGCTGATCGTGGGTCCTGTGGTTTCGATGAAATGAACAGTTTCGTGTTTTGACCCTTCGCCATTTAAAAAGACGATGTCGGGAAACTGTTTGATAATATCTCTGAATTTATGACAAGGGTTTATTAAACTTATGCTTGACGATAAACCAGTGATAGTTGAGCAAGATGATGACAAACGTGTGTGACAATCAATTAACTTTTTGTTCCTTAAATCAACTAAGATGTTGTACTTGTGGAGAAAATCTGCTCCGATTATGGCTTTGTCAACGTCTGCAATTAGAAATGACCATGTATACACACGCCGGAGGTTGAGAGAAAGTTGTAATTGTTTGCTGCCATAGGTGCTGATAGTTGAATTGTTTGCTGTGTATAATTTGGGGCCCGATGGTTCCAATTTGTTTTTTATAGAATTTCTAGGAATGAGAGACACATCTGCACCCGTGTCTATTAGAAATGGTAAATTGGTAATTGAATCTCTAACTACTAGCTTAAAACTAAGATTAGTTTGTTCAATAAACATGTCTGCTAGGATATTGGTGGCGAGGGGGTGCCCCCGCCATTTAAGCGTTTCCCTGATTAACGTTACTGCTACTGCTACTAGGGCTGATGCTCTTAAAATACTTACACGGTGCTGTACACTTCTTGCTCTTCTCTTTGAAGGTAGCATGAGACCAACATGTGTCAGATTCTGTGGGTCTTGACTTGGACCTTGAACGACTTCGGAACCGCGGATTTCGATGATTCCTCGTTGCCTTGAGTTCAGCGACTTCTTTTATTAGTTGGTTTAGAAGTTCGGTTGTTTTGTCGGATGGGCCTGGTTCTGCAATGATGCATGTTTGTGGTTGCTCAATTTCTGCAATCTTGTCTGCCATCTCTGATAACTTCTCAACTGAATCTGAGCTGGTGGCCAAAATTGATTGAATATGTGGAGGCAGGTGTTGTAACCAGAGCGTTTTTAGTAGGTCCTTAGGTAGTGTTGTGCCTCCAAGTCTAGCCATTTCGGTGAGTAACTGAGATGGGCGTTTGTCACCTAATTCCAATTCTGATATGAGCCTCTTCAGTTTCCTCGAGTTTGAATCCGAATGAATTTCGACGAGTTTGGTTTTCAGGGCGTCATACTTTTTGTCTTTGGGTGATTTAAAATAAATTCTGCTGTCTGTGATAGCACTTGTGTTTTAATCATAGTTAAATTTTGTTTTGTCCGACCTAATATTGTTTAGTTCGAATTGTGCTTCCAATTGTAAAACCAAAGCTTGGGGTAGGTTTTGCAAAATGGCGGTGCCTTAACTGTTACTTTGTCTACGTACGATTCCGTCGCCTGATGGTCATGTTCTTGTTCGGTGGACATTTTTGTTTCTTTTTTATCGTCGGAGATACGAATGTGGTATTGTCGCCGGTGGAAATGGAATAACACTCAGCTGATTCGATATACAACAACGTTTATTTAACACTGTACAATGCTTAGCTTAAGCGGAGCGTTCTGTGCGTGTGCTCTCAACGACAACCCACAGGAAAAAGTCTAGTTAGCGTCTCTAGTTTCTGTTAATACTTTTTAGTATTGCCAACCGCGATTTAGTAACTACTTTCATGGTGGCTGTCGCCACAATGATCAAGATGGCTGTGTCTCTACTACCAGGACGGTGAAGAATGTAGCGCGCTTCTTAACGTTTCAAATTTTACCACTACATTCGGTCAACCTGATAACAGATCGCTCAGATCTACATTACAAGGTAGAACATAATCTTTTATAAAAGCATCACTCCATAACTACATGACGTGTCCATAATTACATACACATAAAACTCCTCATAATAACATGGTAACAACATAAAAAAAATGATTTCTATTTAGGTAGTATAGCAACTTTCCCTCAACTTAAACTACATCGTGTTTTACACTTTTTTTTCAGATAACGCATAACATAAAAAGGTAAGTATAAAGTCGCATCTGTGAAGACTCTAACACACCTTCATACGGCGTTTTTGCTTTATTTGAAAACCGGGAATGTCTCCAAATACATACCGATTGTAAGGTAACACTTTAAAGACTTGATATGGACCTCTAAATTTTGGTAGTAACTTATGATTTATTCTTGGCTCTGTAACTACATTTGCAATCATTACCTTATCACTTCATTGTGCGTATGACATTTAATAAATAATAGTGGAAGTTGTATGTGCTCTGCAGTGTCTTACAAAATTTCAGATTTCTCGAAAACCACTGATATTATGGAATTCAACAAGTAGCACTTTTTTTTAGGAAAGTAGTTGGGGAATAAACTGGCAGTATTTTTAAGTTTGTTGCTTGATCTCTGTAAAAGTTTTGACCGTTTAACCAGTAAGCTAAGTATATTCCTGACTTTCTAGAACTCCGGTATACCTAATGGTACCGCGAAAATAGATTGACAATCCATCAAATTTTCATTAAATTCTAAAATATAGTTTTAGAGTTATAAATAAAATTATGTTTTTAATTTCCAACTTTACAGCCCTATAACTCTGTCATGTATTTTGTTAGGTATTTATATAATCTGAAGACGGTTCATCACGTATTATTATGTCGTATGTGTGTGCAAACAAAAAAATACATTAATGTAGTATAAATCATAGTCTTATTAGTTGTATCTTCTTTGTGTTTAATAAAGTCATTGCAAACATATTACTCTGAAAATAAAAGCCGGAGAAAAAAGTTATATAAAGTACCGACATTATTTTAATACCAACTACTCATTCTTAAGTTATGGCCTTTCATTCCTGAGACACCCGGAATAAGAAAGTCTATTCTTGGACGAGTTGTTTACAGCACAACGAGCGGAGCGAGGCACCGAGTTCCTAAAAAAATTTACTAAATGTTGAAGTTTAAACATGGAGTCATCTTTTAATTTTTTTTCTAAAGATGCAAAGTCGAAAAAATAACTAGTACAACCGAAAACAGGTTTAACAATTATTCATAGATTTATTAACGTTTTAACTGACTATTTGACAACTTCACAGATGACAATTATCGCAACAATTATATTTTTTTGACTTTTGAAACTACGACTACAACAGATTCTTCACAACTACTTTGAATTGTCGATTTTAAAAGCAGCATTAATTAGTTTTTTCGTGAGTGTGTGTTCGACTGTGTCTGGACAAATTACTGAACACCTGTAGTCGCACTTATCACACTTGAAAGGCAGCTCTCCTGAATGTTTGTACATGTGGAATTTCAAGCTACGTTTATGATTACAGTTGAAACCACAAGCATTGCACTTAAATGGTTTTTCTTGAGTATGCTTTCTATTATGCTGAATCAAAGCACCTTTACTGTAAAATCTGTACTCGCACTTTACACAGCCGAAATCCTGAATGTTTGTACATGTAAGTTTTCAAGTAGCTTGCACAATTACAGCAAAAATCACAAACATTACACATGAATGATTTTTCTTGAGTGTGTTTTCTATTATGCTTATTCAAATCACCTTTGCTGCAACACCTGTACTCGCACTTATCACACTTGAAAGGCAGCTCTCCTGAATGTTTGTACATGTGGAATTTCAAGCTACGTTTAGGATTACAGTTGAAACCACAAACATTGCACTTAAATGGTTTTTCTTGAGTATGTTTTCTATTATGCTGAGTCAAAACACCTTTACTGTAACACCCGTACTCACACTCATCACAGCTGAAAAGTATTTCTTCTGAACGTTTACACAAATTCTTCAATTTGTTCCGAATACAGTTGCAATTTAACAGTTTCTTATAGGACTAACACATGAAACTCTGAAGTTGTCGTACTGTTAGACTGATAACCGCGATCATAACATTCAAGTACATTTTCTTCTGATGTAGCATTAAAGTGTACCTCTTCGTGTGTCCGTAATGAGAAATTATCAAATGTAGTATAACTACATAGATGCATTTAAATAGATGAGTAAATATGCGATTGGTTAATATTTGTTTTCCTCTTGTAGCATAATTACAATGGTAGCAATAGTACAACATATCTGATGCTGTAAACTCATCCACGCATGTGGATATATCTGTGTTAAATAACACACATTCTTCTTTAACAATGTCTTCATCTTCATTTTTAATCTCAACTTCGACAGACTGATCTTTAGTGTTTTTCAAATAATTATCTTCATTAACAAGTGAAGATGTCTTTGTAAGAAATGATGGGGAAAGATTTATGTTTTGGTTTTGCATTAATGCTTGGTGTTCTGCATCAATTTTCAGCTTGCATTTGTTGCATGCAAGTGGGCTCTGATCAATGCTCAATTCCTACAATGTAATTGAAGTGTGTAAATAATTCAGTATAATATGTTACGATACTTACTGCTTTTATGGGAAAGGTAAATGTAGTGTTAAATTGTAGCATTGGGAAAGTGGTAGTGGTTCATCTTTTATTTCTTTAAAACAAATTTGGCATGCTATTGATGTGTCTGTCATTATTAATACACTAATTGATGACCTAACGTTGATGAATAGCACGTTTCAGTCAAAGCGATGTAAGAGAAAAAGTTCCGCCCTAGTTCTATCTTTTCTGTCAGTTTTACCAACACGAATCCTCTAAAATACTCTAAATTTTAAATTATCACCAAAAATCAACCCAAGCCAAGCTAACCTTCAAATTTTTAATTATTCGTTTGAGTTTTGATTTTGGGTTTGTTCTGTGTGGTTTTTATCTTCTTTTGATCGTTTTGCTCCTTTTTTTACAAACAGTCTTTTTTAAGACTAAATTGTTTACTATTATCTCTGTCTTCTGTAAGTATTTAAAATTGTGTTATTAAGTACCTGTAATTTATTTTTTATTAAGATATCAACATGGCTACAGAAAAGGTTAATAATCTGTGGCTTGGGTTGACTTTTGGTGATAATTTAAAATTCAGAGTATTTTTGAAGGTTCGTGTTGGTAAAACTGATAGAAAAAGATAACACTAAAACGGAACTTTTTTCTCTTACATCGCTTTGACTGAAACGTGCTATTGTGGTTGTTAACGCCGCGTACATGACATTGACACAAACATTGAGCTCTAGAACTGTGACAGTTGTCCCTCGTATGGAAAATCTTCGTAATTATGGGGGACACTAAATTTAACTAGTAGTAGTATTTTCAAATAACTCTTTATTCGTTGGCAAATAATTAAAATTGCTATCTTGATCAGTTTAACCAGTTTGTAATAATCTCTGAAGTTTCTTGTTCAGAAAAATATCCCGTACCGACATTCTTTCTTTTTGTATTTTCTTTTTTCTTTTACCGATATTTGTTTTTTTAACAAATATACAGTAAATATAAATTACGAAGATTGTTTCTTGCGATACACTGCAATCATCCAATATTTTAAGATAGTAATAACAGAGAAAAGAAGATAAAAGAGAGAATAATTTCGCATCCGAAGTTCGGACCGAGTTAAAATAATTTTAATATTTTCCGAATTTCGGACAGCCATGTTTTATCGGACAAAAATTGCGAAGTTCGTAATCTGTGAAACTTGGCTTAGTGTGTTTTATTAGTTTGTTGTGGTTTTGCGACGTATGTTTATTCTTAAGTTATTATAACTTTTTATATTGTTGAAAACCTGTTTTGTTAATATAACCCGTTATTTTTATAGTGTTGATAGACATAATTTGTATGACTATATTAATATTGTAAGTGTAAATAGTTAAAATATTGTGTTTAGTGTTTTGGACAAAAACGAATTGTTATGGTTAGTTGTGCAAGTTGTGTTTGTTCGCCCATTTCCAAGCAGACACGACATCTCTGTCTTAACGATATTCGAACTCTTTTCGAAAACACCCTCCTTGGTTTGGATTTCTTGGACACTTTTGATTAATCCGTAGCTGCAGCTTTTCCAGGAAATCTAGAGGGTTCAGATCAAGTGATCTTGGAGGCCATAAAACAGGTATCGCCCTTCCTACCCATCTAAATAACAAAAGGTGCTAAAAAACATAAAACATTCAATATCTCCGCAACCGTTACTTTGCGGACCAATGTTTATTAAGACTTTTTTAAGCTTATTGTTGTTCATACTAGGTATTACCTTCTGAAATATTTTATACTCTTTTTTTAACACCTAGTATAGTAATTTAATCAATGATATAGTTAATTTTGATAAGTACTTGCAATGTAATGTGTAAGGTTGTTTTATAATTTACAGTTACTTTGAATCAAGCTTTCAAGCCCTATCTACCACTCAGTAATATTTCAGTTTGTAATGTTTCAAAATATTTGATTGTGATCAACGCCAAATGCTATATTACATGAAAACCACTCAGCAACCTTTCCAGTAATAAACATTTAATCAATCTACAGCAACATTGCAAATGTTAACTTGCATTAAGTAATCCTGAAGTATTACTTTATTATATTATATATAAGTTACATATGATAGATTTGTGTAACGATCCTAGTAGGTATTTAGGGCTCTAAAAAATACTCTTAGAAAACACTTTTTATATATTTGCATAATTGCATACAATAAAAATAAATTCAATAGAATAATACATAGACAAGTAAGTACAATAAAAATATTATAAAAGTAATACACAATTTACTTATTTATTTTCCCTTTCACGCCTTACTTTCGGGAATTGCACCAATTGCATAACACACTTTTGAAAATTGTCATCAGATAAATTTGGGAAGTTTGATCTTACAGCCACTAAAAACAAATTAGTAATTTTTTTTTCATGTAGGCATATATAAATTAACTTACATTGTAACATTTCCATCACTTCTAAATCTTTAAATTTGTAATTGTCTTTTCTTGCCATTTCAACTGCAAAACATGGCACAGTAATTCGTAAAGGTTTTTTCTAAACATCTATTTATACAATGTTTTTCATTAGTTCCTCCAGTTAATCTCAAAACCTGAAACTTAAAAATCGTTGTAGCCCTTGAATGTCTAACACCGGTAATGGCAAGTCCTTAGAATCCCGCTCTGTCATCTCAAATGAAGAATTACATAGTCTTTCAATATTTAAAAGGCGGGCGTCAATAATTTTTAACGTTTCGGAAACATTTAAAATTGGGTTAAGTAACGATTTCATGTCTAAAAAGTATATAATAATAAATTTAATATCAAACATGTATTATATATTTAACATTACCAATTTCACTGGATGATAATTCTTTGTAGTACGAACTGGTACTTCCAATATCATTATTCTTGAAATCTGGACCTGTCATCTGACAAGGTTGGAGGGGGAGATACAGAATCATCCCTACGCCTCTTATTCGTTTTTTTTCCTACCAAGTTTATTGCATGATTGTTCTTCTATTTCCGTTTTCTCCGCGTCTGTTTTAGTGAAGCGCCGTTCATTAAAACAAGCTTCTTTATATGTTTCTTAAATTTCAAATAATTACATGCATTTATATAAATCAGTTGTTTAGAAATACTATACCTACTGTATTTACTCTAAAACTTTTATATTGAATAGGCCGTCTAGTCATGGGATAGATCGTGGGCATCTTTTATGGCCTTCCTCTCAATCAATTTTTTTGGCCATTTACAAGTACATTCATGAAATTTAAAACTTGGACACCACAATTTCTGTAATCAAAAGTTTGCACATTGTAGAAGCGGGCTTAAGGGTACTTACGCATAATTCTAACAGCAGGTAGTCTCAGCAGGGGTTATCTTATAGAAGGACTGTAGAATGAATCACTTTTAACTTTTAAATTAAATCAAAAAACTAAACATGGTTATTTGGGTTGACTGATTATTACTTATTTTTACATAAATCTAACCTACTAATTATTGTAAGTTATTAAAAAAATCATTAAACTCTCTATTCATAATATTTAGTGCTTACAAAATGTATATTTTATGACGTTTCATTTTTTTCTGTAGTTAATATAAAAAGTGAAAATAAAAACTAAGGCAATTCTTATTGTCAACGTATATATTTATTTTTTGACAAGAATTTATTATATAATTATAATTAAGATACCAAGTTATAGTTTAAAATTAAATGAAAACTTTTTTTTTTAAATAAAGGTATTACTATATAAATAAATATAAGAAATCAATAATGGGTGTGACCTACATTACGATTGATACATTCTTGAGGTAGTGTCTGCTCATTGACCCTATCAAGGTATCATTATAATTAATATTAATCGTTTCCATGCGGTATCAATGGCTGCAATTAGTGTATTACGGTTTACTGGTATAAAATTTGGCCCTTGTTGTCTTCGGATAACAGCAAGTATTCGTGCTCAAACATTTATGATAATGTTAAAATCTGGGCTTTTTGCTGGCTAGGGTAACAGCTCCAAGTTATTTTGTTTGTATCCAGTTGCGCACAACCTGCGAAGTGTTAGGGTCATCATATCCCGATAGTTAATTATCGAATGTTCCAAGAAAATTGTGTAAATAGTAAATGGAATAGCAATACGTAACTGAACGAAGTACATCGA
>JALBCR010003423.1:0-23158 GCA_030710515.1 Abscondita cerata | reverse complement strand
TTTTGATAGCAAAATTAGCTCGATACGTGGATAATTTATTCTATGCTTAAATCTGTTGCGATAAACAAAAGATTTGATATTTGTCACAGTTGCAAGTTTTTTAAAACGCCTCTTCTGAGTTACACCCAAAAAATCCTGGATATACCTCTATGAGGAAGTGAGCCAGGACATTGAGCAGCAAAGTTGACGGGCGGTTTTCGTCCCTGTCGTGGCTGCCAGCAGTTCAATCTGACGATCCAACAGCACGGCATGTTTGGTCTCATCGAAGCTCACTGGCTTCAGTGATACGTCGTCACTGAATTGACAACTGATTTCAAGCACTGTTTTAGGAAAACCAGTGCCACCAGCAGATCGGGGCGGGGTGACACTGCCGCAGCAGGCGGATGATCGCAGCCTGAAAACAAACTTCGCCAAATGCCAATTAGAGCTCACCATGCCAGAACCTGCCTTCGTGCCCACTGACACACCACCTCCACCATACTTTCAACAAATATCAACAAGTCATAGCCTGGTCCTCAGCCTGCTTCAAATGGCCATTGAGCGACCACAGTCACAGCTTGGTCATATTTCCTTCAGCACAATATGTAGCCGATCATACTGGTGTCAACATAATCAGCACTACCGGGTCCATATCATTTATACTGTAGCTGTCACATACTGTACCGTTTTGTTATTTACTTGTTATTGGGTTAGCACTGACTGTTGTGTTCTGTTAACTGTGCTGCAGATTGCTATGCCGGACCAGGTAACGCATTCCCCGGCTTTGAGTGTGGTTATAGCTTTAAACGACGTGTTTTTTTGTAGACTCAGATTTGAGCTGACGCATTAAACCAGGTCATAATTTTGTTTACTCTTTAGTAGCCTGTTTGCTTTGTACTTTATTACAAAATAGCCTGTACTAAATTCAGATAAGAGATAGCACTTTGAAACACAGTTTAGTTACATTTTAGTAACACAGGCAGCCAATAGACACGAAATTGACAACGGGTCTATTTTAGTACGGACTGATCCTGCTCGTTAATAAGACTTGTTGCGAACAAACCAGCCCATCGTGTGGCCTCTGTTCATTTTTGTTGCTTGCTTGAATTGCCAGTTCCAGAGTAACTGGCCTCTATGTTTAAAATTACAAAACAGATTCTAAAAACTTAACGACTGTCAATATTTCTTCACGGCCACAGTTTACACAACAAATACCGGCATAGTACATTACAATACCACCATAGCTGTGTCTATAACCGAAGCCTGCTCCTACAGCGCCGCGTTTCAGCAGTTTTGACAGCTGAGATCGCATCGAAATGCCTTATTATGTCGTTTAATTGTCATGACGTCACCGTTAATCTATAGCTACTCAGCATTTTGTATTGTTATCGTGTTTGTTCAGCTAAAGTTAATTAATTTGGGTAATTTTAGTTATTTTCTGTTGGTCGCAGAAAAGTATAGTGTAATTGTTTTATGTATTGATCTCTCTAGAAAGTGGTTATTTATACACTCAGTTCGCTAAGCTTCGCTTTTTTGTCCCTAAATAAATCTTTTTCTAAAATCTTTTTATAAAACTTTATTGCATAGTATCTATTTGCAAAGATTAAGTTTATTTTTTCAAATACATAAAAACAAAAAATATTAACTGGTAAAACCAAGAACAAATATTTACATCATTAAACGCAAAGTTTTACGTAAAAATGCAGTAAAATACTAGATTTTATTCAAACACTGATAATTGAAGTCTTGCTTTTTGACGAAAATATTCTCACTATGTAATATTGTGAATAATCGTACAATTTTTGGTTACAATAACAATATTGAAATTGCATGTTTAAACACACATTTTCATAAACTGCATTAATGGAAATTTTGTGGTTTGACTCATTTTCTTGCGTAATGTACTAATAAAGAAGTTTCTAAATGAATATAACTTTTCAAAATAAGTTATGTTATCGTCCTCTAAATTTCATATTTTATTTCAATTGATGTGAAAACTTGCGTTTTACTAATGATGTAAATGTTGCTGTTGGTTTTAACAGTTAATATTTTGTTAATATGTATTTGAAAAATAAATTTAATGTTTGCAAATAGTATACTATAATAAGTTTTATAAACAAGATTTTAGAAACGAGATTTATTTAGGACAAGCGAAGCTTAGCGAAGTGAGTGTATAAACAACCACTATCTAGAGATATCACATAAAACGAATTACACACTATACTTTTTCTGCGACCAACAGAAAATAGTAAAATTTTTAAAATTAATTAACTTTAGCTGAACAAACACGATAACAATACAAAATGCTGAGGTAACTATAGATTAACAGTGACATTCGTAACATTTTGACAATTAAAACTGACATAATAAGGCATTTCAATGCGATCTCAACTGTCAAAGACCTTGAAACATGGCTGCTGTAGGGCAAACTTCAGTTATAGGATTTTAATATAGTTTATTCGTGTAATTGATTTGTAATGTACTATAATGCCAGCATTTGGTTGTGTAGTAAACTGTGGCCGTAGAGGAAATCGTGACAGTGTTAAGTTTTTTAGAATCTCTGTTATTTGTAATTTTAAACATAAATTGAGTTAAAATACTTTTTCACAGATTCTATAACTTAATTAAAACAACCATGAAAAATACAAAAATGAACAGAATTTACACACATTCGAATGAAAACAAAGGTTTGTTTGCCCCACAGACGTCATTTTGGCAAAATTGTAAATGCCTTATTCAATTTGAAAGCAAGTTAAGTCTGTTACTAAAATAGATTGTTGTCAATTTCGTGTCCTAACTGAAACGCACAAAGCCACATCTTGTCAACGTGTACTTAAAATGTAACTTAGCATCTTGACAACATACGCGTATACATAAACTGTGTTTTTAAAGGTGCTATTAAATACTCTTATACTATAATTAAATTTTAATTTAATTTTTGTAATAAAAAATTACAAAGAAGCTAAACATCGATTACACTAAAAAAAAAATTAAATAAAATTATACTTTGAGTTTAATAAATTTTAAATCTGGGTCTGCAAAAAAAATATTTTTTCTATTTCGCGTCGTTTATAAAAGCTTATAACCGCACTCAAAGCGGTGCGTTAGAAATTGAGCGCGTTTATAAGTTGGTAACACTAACAGAAATCTACGTACAGTTTACCTAACCTTGATTTTTTCTTGGTCGATTATTTATTAATAAATACAAGTAAACAAACAAAAACGATTTACTTTAATTATAGTGACGAAAATGTACAATTATTATAAATACTAATAGTTACATTGAGTTTTGCTGAGGATTAATGTTAACACCGGCACCAGGTAAAAGATTATGAGTCGATACGATATTGTGCTGAGAATTATTTATATTAGGAGCTGTGTGACAGTCGCTGAAAGCAGAGGAACATCCGGCAAGTTAATATTGGTCGGGTCCGATGAAAGCATTTGAGAATGCGGAATAATGTTAAATCCGGGACCAGGTAAAAAATTATGACTTGTTACGATATTTTGTTGAAAATTATGAGTAGGAGTGGTGTGACAATCAGTGGAAGCAGAGGAGGAACATCCAGGCAGGTTACTATTGGTGAGCTCTAATGAAAGCATTTGAGAAACTTGAAGTTTGTTTTTCAAAGACGCGTCAATATAACTTTCTGCAACCGCAGAGGATTTCCCATCCCCCGTGACGCTTAATTGTTAGTAAATCACCACCACCCCCCACCCCCGATCTGTTAAGTGTGTGTGCGGCACTGGTTTTCCTAAAACAATCCCCAGTGAAAAGTTCAGGGTTTAACAATCTCTAGCTATTTGGCAATATCCTTTGAAACTCCTTCCCATGATGTTCAATCCCAATTGGGTTGTTCACATATTTGAAATTTCGGTAACGTTAAGAAGAATCGCTTATGCGTTGCTGTTGAGGGTCGTAAATTACCATATTTTTTAGTTAAATCGATCTAACTCGGATTGGTTATGGCAAAGACCTGGCACGTTATTTTTTATTTAGGGACAGAAACCATTATTGGAATCAACTTATACCAATGTCGTCTAACCTCTACACTTCCTTCATAAATTTGCTAATATCTCCTTCTTCCAGGATTTTGCTTTTTGAGTGTAACCTTCAGAAGAACGTTTTAAAAGCTTGCAACTTACTGTATTTTAAAATATCAATAGGTTTGTTTATGCTTAAACAAGATTTAAGCATAGAATAAATTGTCCACATTGTCGAAGGCTTGTAGTTTTTCTTTGTAGCTCAAAGTAAGTTAATAAAACGTTCTTCGAACATACTTGTATTTTATTGGCAACACACCATTCTGTCAAAAATTTTATATTGTTTTTCGTATTTTAGCC
Source organism: Abscondita cerata (assembly GCA_030710515.1). Lineage (NCBI taxonomy): Eukaryota > Metazoa > Arthropoda > Insecta > Coleoptera > Lampyridae > Abscondita > Abscondita cerata. Next base: position 18,835 of record JALBCR010003423.1, on the reverse strand, counting down.
TAGACTTACTAGGCAGTAAGTTGCCAACAGTATTGCCAGCAATATCTCGTATTTGAGGAGTACACGGAATGCTATCTTCAGAACTCATTTTTAATAAATAATTATATTAAATTTTCGAATTCAAAAATCGTAGCTAGCTACTGCCAATACAAAAGTCCCTAAATATCTCAATTAAAGTTAATTAAATGGGTTAGAAAGGCAAAGTAGAAAATTCAAATTATATTTTAATATTTTATTAATGCTTTTATAGGAAATCATTTCAGTCTAGGTGATAACATTGTTTTGATACTGTATCACGGCCAAACACACATATTCGAAGTTGAGAATTCTGCTGATGAATGGATGATTTAATGAAACCTATATCCTAAGTCTGTTTCAACACCACATATGTTTTATTTTCAGTGATCACGGTAAACCGAACGACCAAATTATCAATGTATTACATGTGTGATTATACGACGGAGCCAATTGGCTATATCTTTATGGCAGATTTGGAAACGCACTTTATAATTAAAAAATTACAATGAATGGCGCTGCTAGTACAAAATTATCTTGTTAGAATTTATAAGTAAGTTTCTCACCAGGTCCGATTATCGAGATTCTGATGCGATAGAACTGAGTCTGCGAAGTTAATTATGTCATTGTTTGTTATGTTAAGCAAAGTCTGCTTTTTAAATTTCAATGTTGTTTAAATGCAGCAAAACAATAAACGTAGCGTCGATCCTTCTTCTAATACAAGGACAGACATTAAAACCACCATTCAAAGCAACAATTGTATAAAATCTTCCAGATATTTTATATTGCAAAAAATAGTATTGCTTTATATTAAATATTAAAAAAAATAGTTCGTATTTTTGAACGGTTTTACTTCAAAATAACTTCTTGTTTTTTCCAATAATTATTAATTCGTCGAGTAGCAAAATTGCCAAATTCAGTTACTCCAGATAAGTCGTAACTTTGATTATATAATTGAACTAGGTATATAAACAAAGCTCGTGGATTCTCAAAAATTTTGTCTACAAAAATACCAAGTTGCCACAAATTTTAATACAAATTTCTCAATTAAACTGTCAATTATTATGTCACTGGGGAATGGCAGAATACTGCTTTGTACCTATTAATTACAAACTATTGATTAAAACAGTAGTAATTCATTAAAAGCATCAAACACGTTAAATTTTGACCAACAAAAATTATTGATATATTATTTAGGTAGTTAGTAAGTAATAAGGAATAAACAATAATGTTCAAAATTTAAAAATAAATGTGTTTTTTATTAGTAAATAATGTATATTCTACTATGATTTAACTAATTTATAAAAATATAAACAAAATTATAATTTACAATAATCACCACATTCGTATAGGTTCACCTTCATTAAATTTATTTGTGCTGTAAAATTCTTTACCTTGATTGGGTTTATTTGATTAATAATTTTATTACAAATTAATTTTTTAACATTTAAATATTTTTGTAACTAAAAAGTTTAAACAGAAAACCACCAAAACTAAAAAAAAACTTTACTCGGACACGTGTTTCAACAGCTAAGCTGTTATCATCAGCGATACCGATACTAAAAATAAAACAACGGAAAGCTTATATATACTATCTGCTTATCACGCATCGTTAAAACTTAATGATTCTAGATAAGCTTAAATAATTCCGAAAATCCTAATGGACCGTTATCATCATAATTCATAAGCAAATTTCTGTTTAAAAATTTCTAAACTTTCATAAGAATCAAGTTCTGTTTTTAATTATCTACCCTCTTAATTAATTCAATGTCGCTTACTCTATGGCCATTTTCAAGCATATACATGGCAACACTGGACCTATCTGTGCGATGATATTTGACATGAGCTACGTGCTCTTTAAAACGAGTTTTAATAGGTCTCTTGGTTTGCCCTATATATACTTGGTTACAGTCTTTACAATTAATTTTATATTCCCGATTTATCACACATTTCTATTGGGTCTTTCGGATTGCCTAAAAGATTTTGCAAGTTGTTACTACTAGAGGTTACTATTTTATAATCAAATTTTGAAAATATTTTTTGAAGACCTTTGTGTATGTGGGATAATTTGATAATTTGACATATTTCTTATCTATTTTGCTATTTACTAGTTCCTAACGTTGTAATGTTTCTAATGTTTAACTTATGTTTATGTTTTCTAATTATGTTTGTGATAATTGATTCTTGAAAACCATTGTATGATGCAATCTGCTTAATATTTCGCAGTTCTTTATCAAAGTTTTGTTTTGACAATGGGAAATGTAATAATCGGTGAATCAAAAAGTTGAAAGATGCAAGTTTATGTTGCATACTATGGTTGGAATCATTTGTTATAAACCTCGTAGTGTTAGTGTCTTTACGATAAATATCTATATCTAGTTTGTTGCCATTTCTTGTCACTAAAGTGTCTAAGAAAGGTAACTTAAGGTTTGTTTCTGTTTCATAGGTAAACTTAATCGTCTCAAATTTTGAATTAAAAATTTCTACAAATTGCTGAGGGTTGTAAACTTTAGTGTCGATGACTGCAAAACGTCATCTACATATCTCACACCAAATTCTAGGAAATAATCTAATTTATTTTTTATATCAGTTTCAAATTTACCCATGAACAGGTTAACCATAAACGGAGATAAGCTGTTACCCATTGTTATACCATAATTTTGTTGATAAATGTTATTGTTAATTTAAAAGTTTGATCAAACTTTTAGACGATAATTCTAAAAAATTCATTAGAACAGGCAAACCCGTTTGTATTGCATACAAACTAATTTATTTACAGAGATAGTAGTTATAAAAAATTGACACAGCATAATAATATTAACATAAAACTTCACGATAAACAATATTTCTAGTTGTAAAGCTTCCGTCCTCCATTACTTTTTTTCAGCATATACGAATTATACATAATACATGTGCCATACATACGTTATGTCCGAACAGTAACCTTTGACCTTATTTGACCTCCCATTAGATATTTTTTTTTTAAATACACGTTAATACTTTTCTTAAGTTATAACGTAATTATATTTCAAATATGAAGCATTTTGGATGCGTAGTTTTGAGTTTTGTCTATCAAATGGTACAATATAGCCAATTTTCCAACTTTGACCTGAGTTTAAAATAGACAATTATAAATTTTGAAATGTACTACCCTTTAGACACTTCCCCATTTAATTGCAGGAGTTGAATGATACCACATTTGTCTGGATTAACCCAGAAACAAAAAAGCCTTAGCGTTTACAGTCCCAAAAATCTTTAGTAATTAATAATATATAGATGCCTGTAAAATTCAAATTTTAGACAATATTCAACAGTTACCAAAATTTAAATTTAACGCGAGAGAAATTTTTTTTAAAATCTTAAATAGAAAATTGTTGTTGTCTCAAAGCAGATAAAGGCAATAAAGTAGTTATTTTGAACAATGAGGATTATTTTGAGTCAGTTCAGGTGATGCTTAATGAAGGCCCTTATTCATTAACATCTAAAATCCCTTCCCAAAATGATTGCTGATACCCGTAGAGTCTTATTAGAATGTGGAAATATTATACCAAAACAATTTAGTTTTAGACTAACGGTATCTAACCCGGTTTTTCTAGAATGTATTGTTTACCTAAGATACATAAACCCGGAAAAAGCAATGCGTCCCATTGTTTCAGGTATTAATGCTCCTACTTATCTGATATCTAAATGGTTGTCAAATAAATTCAATAGTTTTGAATATCAACAATCAAATTTTAGTGTTCAAAATTGCATGATTTTATTGGAAAAAATTAAAAACATTGAGCTGACTGAGAACGAAGTTTTAGTTTCGTCGATGTCTGTTCATTGTTTCCAAGCGTTCCGATAGATATCACTTTAGATTATCTGAGGATATGTTACACCAAAACCATTTAGACTAGACAATCAGAAGTAGATAATTTTATTAAATTAGCAAGATTATGTATGAGTCATACCTACTTTCAAATTAACAATAACATTTATCGACAAAAGTTTAGAAATTTTTAAAACAGAAATTTGCTTATGAATTGTGATGATAATTGGGTCCATTAGAATTTTCGGAATTATTTAAGCTTATCTAAGAATTAATTAAGTTTAACGATGCGTGATAAGCAGATAGTATATATAAGCTTCCTGTTGTTTTATTTTTAGTATCGGTATCGCTGATGATAAACAGCTTAGCTGTTGAAACACGTGTCCGAGTTAAGTTTTTGGTGCAGTTTTTGTGGTTTTCTGTTGGTTAAATAGATCTGCAGTTGGTGTTCCTTTCCATTGAACTAAAAGTTTGTTTAGTATAAATAATTTATGTTCTTGTAAATTTCATCTTGTGCTAACCAATTTATAATAATAATATTCTTTTTAATTTACGCATAAGTTTAAACTTTAATTTGGTCTCATGGTAAATATTATTCAAATATTTTGGAATTTTTGAACACAAAGTAACTACATGTAAATAATGTTCACTTGGTGCATAAAGCCCCTTCTGCTATCTTAGTTACATTATCGTAAAGTTTTGTATAAAATCAATAGTCTTTTGGTTGTTTAACTTAGAATTAGTGATTAAACAATTTAACATGATGTACAATTAAATTTTGTTATACACGTACGAGCTAAGTAGCCCGCAAAATATGCTACAGAACAATCTTCACTTGTCAACATTTATAGTATTGGTACTGGAACTGAGTTCAAGCTGGAAACACTTGATGTTGATGATGACATAATGATCTCATCTTCATCATCTTTTCTCCCTTGATGTGGTTTATCTCCACTTTCAATGAGGACAGTTTTCAGTCCGGATCCATGTCAACCTTTACATAAGTACCCGACTCATCAGCTTGACAATTAGAAGACTTTGTGGTTTCATTAGGGAATGTATTGAAGTATGAATGGAAGATCGTTCTAAATAATCGTGATGTAGGATTCCTACTGTATCCTCCTTTTGTTGGTATACTGAAAATAAATTTTCTATCACATCCTGATTCAACCTGAACATTATTATATATTATATATCTAAGTTCGTTCGTTCATCTCACAAATAATTGCTCAACACCATTTATTGTTTATAATAAACCATTAAAACACGGTGGGTAGTAATTTTTGTAGTCGCATCCTATTATTTGTAATGTTAAAATGTATATTGCAACTCAAAAAGGGTATTTTAAGGTAAGTAAAATTTAAAATCACTGCACCCCTGAACGTAGCTAAATTGCCCTCAACTAACTCTAACACGAAATAAAAAGGTAGAGTGGGTGAGTCCCGGACGCCACAGAGTTCAAACTACGCCAGGCTTGACTTGAGGTAACTCTGAACCCCCAAAGTACCCACGATTATAACAACCCCCTTTCCGAGTGAGCAAGAGAGAGAGAATATGTATTTTCCAGGGAAAGTACGCAATAAAAACAACTACTTTAGACTAATCTTGTATAATATTTCAACACCCAGAACACAATATGTAGCGATAACAACAACAAAAAAAATATATATAAATTGATATGTATATGTACATACAAAAATATTTAAAAAAAAAAAAAAAAAATAATCGTATACGGAGCTTATGTGTTTACATAAAGGTTAATTGCTCCTTTTAAACCCCCCCAAAAAAAAAAAAAATACAACATATGGAAATACCTTAAAAACTAAAACCTTAAAAAAAAATAAATTGTATGCGAAAATTTGCGCGTGTATAAAACAAAACCTGTAACTGCGGTACAAGAGACACTTCTCACAAATTTACGCGGGTTTCGCAAGTTTTCACATACACAGAAATCAAAAAAAAAAAAATGGTTGACAAGTGTTATATTATGGTGATACGTAACGAAATAGCAGAGTGTATTTTTTTTTATTTTTCTTTTAGAACAGTTATTTTCGTTTGGTGTCGTTTATTTATGTTGCTGGAGTTGTGTTTGTTAAAACTTTTAATATTTACAAGGCACTATGAAAAGCGTGCACAATTTTTAAAAGAAACAGATGCAAAGTAAGTTGGACAACAAAAAAAAAATTGTAACCAATAAACTTATCTTTGAGGTGTAGGCTTCCTGAGGTGCTGCAGTGGTCGGTGTCGATAGGAGATACCACGATGTTCACCGGTAAGCGAGAGATGCTGTTTTGCGACTAGACGTTAGCCAGACGGATACGACTGCGTTGCCACTCTACTCGCCCCACGACGTTGAGCCTCACCACGGTAATGGTCACAACAAACCCCAGACAGACATATGACACTAGACGAGACACTCGAGGAATTTGATATATATATATATATATATTTCTAGTAAAGTAGCTGATTTCAGATGTTGCACTAGGTGATAAAAACTTGCACTTCAAATCATTGAAAGAAGGCACACACGTGGAATTTATGACTGCACACCGAGCATTAAATCCGAGAAAATTACTCGCAACAGCTCAATTAAATCCAAAGCTGTAATTGGCCGAACTTCAATAATATCCAGGATAACACTCTGATTAGGGTCCAAAACAATAAATTTCTTTTGTAAAACAACCCAATTTAATTGCGGAACGACCTGCCCGTGTCACAATTCACCCACGAATCGTGTTCAATTTCCAAGCACTCCTATAGAAAATTTTTAATTTTTATCCGCCGAAAATGTAGATACAATTTCTAATCTGACCCCGGGGTCGGCCGATGCCTGCTGCAAGGAAAGTTGCCGACGACCAGGCGTATAATTTGCCGTTACTTATTAACGAAAATGAAAATATGCATAAATCGGTATTTATCTCGTTACATTCCCCTCTTTCTCCCCAGACGCAAAATGACTATTGTTGCGTCAAGAAACCTAAAACTAAACTTAACCTAGGTAGAATACGGATGAAGGACGCTACAAAAAAACAAGGACTATTTACAACTCTTCCGTATGATACGGTTTCAAGTCCTTTGTATTCCAGACGCCGCAAGTCTTGCCATTGTCGTCCTCCAACTCGTAAGTCCACGGAGACAACCGTTTTGCTACCGTGTACGGACCAACAAAGCGCGGACTCAGCTTACGGCTGAAATAAGCTGCTGCATTCGACAATGCAAAGTTTCGCCGAAGAACTTGGTCACCTCTATCATACGTAACATCTCTTCTTCTCAAATCGTAGTGGTGTTTATTTCTTTCGTAGGCGCTGATCAGGCGGGTGCGTATATCTTGGAACAGCTTAGTTGTATCACCAGTTCTCTTTGCATACTCGCCTCGATCACCAAAGTCAATACGTTCTGGATCACCTCCGGTACCATACTCGTCCCCTAGCAGAATTTGTTCTCTGCCGAAAAGTATCCGGTACGGAGTATATCCTGTTACGTCGTGCCTCGCCGTACGAATGGCTGTCCCTATTTTGGGTAAGTGTTTGTCCCATTCTCGATGGTTATCTTTAAGATAAGCCATCAGCATGGTTTTCAGAACTCTGTTGACCCGTTCGGATGGATTGGCTTGAGGATGATAAAGCGCCGTTAGTCGGTGAGTCACGTTGTACGTATTGCAAAGTTCCTTAAACCTGTTACTGGTGAACTGCACTCCGTTGTCTGTTATAATGCTCTGCGGTACTCCATAGACAAGGAAAATTTGTTCTTCCAGAATCTTGCTTATGGCAGAGCTCGTGGGCGACCTAATCGGGAAAAAAATAAAGAAAACTTACTAAAGTAGTCAGCAACTACGAAAATGTTCATATGGCCGGTTGAAGTTTTGGGCAGAGGCCCAACTATATCTGCCGAAATCAATTGCCAAGGGCGATCAACTTCCCTTCTTCCGACCATCAGACCGCTGGGCTTCTTTTGCTCAGGTTTACAGCGCTGACACGTATCACAGTTTTTGACGTAACGCGCCACGTCACTTCTAAGCTTGGGCCAATAATATTTGCGTGCGATGCGAGCCACAGTTTTTGCCACACCCGCATGTCCTGCCAAAGGAGAGTCGTGATGGTCACGAATAACTCGCCGACGACTTGCTTTGGGCACCGTCTCTAGCCACTCCTCTTCTGGTAAATCTGACTTAGAGCGTTTGTACAACAATTTACCCTCAATCCGCCACAAAGGATATTTACGAGGATTCTCCTGTACCCTGACCATCATCTTATCAATCCAAGGGTCCTCGACTATGGACTCAGTCTCCACAACTTCGAGTTTGGGCACTCCCCTTGACAACGCGTCAGGTAGCAGGTGATCTTTACCTTTTCTATGGACCATCTTAAATTGGTACTGTTGTAGACGCAACGACCATCTCGCTAACCGGCCTTGCGGGTCTTTAAGATTATTAAGCCACAGAAGAGAGTGGTGGTCAGTCACCACAGTGAAGTCGGATCCTTCTAAGTACGGTCTCAGTTTCTCGATTCCCCAGATGACAGCAAGACACTCGCGTTCAGTAGTGCTATATTTACGCTCTGCCTTAGTCAACGAACGACTAAGGTAGCAAATGACTTTACGTTGTCTTCCGCGTCCGTCTGCGTCAGCACTCCACCGATGCCATAGGCACTCGCGTCTGTCTGTAAGGTGAAAGGCAAGTCAAAGTTTGGACACGTCAATATTGGCGAAGTAACTAAATGCGTTTTGATTTGCTGATAGGCTGCATCGCATTCTGGGGTCCATTCGAATTTCGTCGATTTCCTCAACAACCGTGTCAGAGGCTCCATTAGACACGAAAAATTCGGCACAAATTTGCGGTACCAGCTGGTCATACCTATGACTTGCCGAACTTCTTTGACGTTACGAGGAATAGGTAGATCCAAAATGGCTTTCACCTTTATCCGGATCAACATGGATTCCATTTTCCGTCACTAGATATCCCAAGTACTTCAGCTCATTCCTGCAAAATTGGCACTTTTCCTCTGACAACTTCAAGTTGGCTTCTCTGAGTCTACTAAACACGGCATCTAAAACCCGAGGTGTTTGTCAAGGTAGGTGTCACAACGATTATATCGTCCAGATATACAAAAACATATGGTTCCAACTCCGGACCCAGTACTCGGTCAATGAGCCGCTGCCATGTTGCAGGTGCGTTGTGCAGACCAAAAGGCATGCGTGTGAACCTGTACAAACCACGACCAGGGATGGTAAATGACAAGTAATCCCTTGAATTTTCGGCCACCGGTACCTGCCAATACGCGCTTTTGATGTCTAACGATGAAATGTATCTAGCGTCTCTTAATCGCTCGAGAATCGTCGAGATGTATGGCAAGGGATACGCGTCTCGCTTCGTTACAGCGTTTAATTTGCGGAAATCCACGCAAAAGCGATAGGATCCATCTTTCTTGCGCACCAGTAAGATTGGCGAAGACCACGCAGAGTGTGACTTTTCGATAACTTTTGAGCCAACATCTTATCCACTTCGGCATCTATACACCGCTGTACAGCTGGTGAAACCGGGTAATAACGCTGTTTGATCGGAGGAGATTCGGTTTCGATTTGGTGTTCTACTAACGTGGTATGAGACAGCTCGTTCCCGCTAAAGCGAAATGCTCGTCAACCAAATGTTTTAGTTTTATCAGCTGCTGTTCGGTGCAGTTTGCTCCTCCAACGTTGTCACGTCGCTGACCGGTTCAATGCTGAAAAACTTCCATACATCACGGCGCAAGTCTGGCACTACAGCGAACTGTTTCCAGAAATCAACCCCTAGTATTAATCTGTGGGCTAAACTCGGTACTACCAACATCTTTATCAACTCACATTTTCCCAGCAAATTTACTGGAACAAGCATCGTACCAATGCTCTCGCAAAATTCTCCATCAGCTAATCGAATTTTGTTTACAGTGGAATTCGACAATTCAAGACCCAATCTACGAAATTCTTGGAAACCAGAAGCCCCTAAGATGGTATTGGTAGCCCCTGAATCCAGCAATCCTGAAATTGATTTACCCAAAACATCGACAGTGAGATAAGGTCTCTCGTCGCCTTCCACATGTGACAACACGTAATCCAATAAAATTTTACTTTTAGTTATTAATGACGGTTTTGATAAGGCGCGACAGTACACCGTCGTTTTACTGATACGCCCTCTAGTTTTCCGACGATCGCGCATCTTTAGGTGAGTTTTCTTGCTACAATTAGCACAGCTACGCGTTGGTTGTTTCTTTTTAGGACAAGCACGGGCGTAGTGACCCTTTTGTCTACATCTGAAGCAGTAAACCTTACTAGTATCTCCCACGCTGCTGTTGTCGCATGACAACTCTGACACTTTGGACGTTACTGACTCAACATAAGCAAGGTCTGACTCCATCCAGTTTGTTTTTCTTGTAGGTGGGATAAAACCTTCCGTTGATGTTTTCGCATGTTCGAGTCGCTTGCAAAATGTTTTCAGTTCTGCCATCGAATGGGTCTCTATCGTCGCTAGATGCGATTGATAGTAAGGCAAAACGTTCCTTACTAAGATGCCTATTTTTATATGCTGGGGCACAGGTTCGTCCAATCTGTTGAACATCGTCTCCATCTTGGCAAAATATACACCAACGGATTCGTTCTTCCCCTGGGTTCGTTGCTTAATCTCGTCATAAAGCAACTCGTTATAATTGTATGGCTGAAACTCTTCTTTCAGAGCTGCGCACAACTCTTTCCATGTCAGATACATCGTTTTATTCGCTCTGTACCAAATCAGTGCTTCGTCCCGAAATAAATCGATAGCGGAACGAAAGAGTTCATGATGACTCACACCACGAGCTTCACGAAGTTCCTCTATGCGTTCCAAGAATGCTCCTACAGATTCTTTAGAACCACCTGAAAATGAATAGCCCATTTGTGAACCGGTACCATTTTAGAACGGTTATGCCCACCAATATTAACGTCACTCACTCTGATTCTAGGAGAAAAAGAAACCTCTGCTTCATCTGACTCCTCCGACGCTGTTGTCAACTCGCCAACTCCTTCACGAATACTCGTTTCTCCATCAGCTGTTGCCGTACTCAAGTCGACAGGCACTCTAGGCGTAACCGAACTTCGCCTAAGTGTTTTTACCTGCGTATCAAACTTAGAGTTTAATTGCAAAAGCTCAACCAACAGACGCTGCTGCGCTGCTTTCTCCTCTGCAGTCCCCGGCTGTGCTCGATTGCAACGACCTAAAGTATGCTGTAACTTTGCGTCAAACTTTTAGTTGCAGAAGGTAACCCAATTAAATTTAATTGAGAAATCAAATCTTTCAATTCGCCGATTTTTGCAGAAATAGCCTCGTTGTCTGTTTCGAACTTAATATCTAGGGTGGATATGGAATAACTATACCACTCCTCACAGCTTTGTACCACCCGCGGAGAGTAGCTCTCATTTCGTCGACGGATCCATCAACTAACCCCTAATTTTTAGTTCATACTTCAACTCGTCGGATGAAAGACGATTAATCTCTACCCTGCCTTCAGCCATTGCCAAGTCGCAAAACAACAACTACCAAACAAAAATAAAACGAAGAGAAGAGGATGAATCAACTCGATCACTGACCACGCAAGACACAGGAACGCCAACAATTTCCGTAATAACAGATTACTAAATTACGTCTAGCTTACCTTGACTGCACTTATTGCTACTCGGAGGAAACTACTATCGCTCTCTATAACAACCCTTAATTTAAATCTTTGCCCCACGTTGGGCGCCAAAATGTAATGTTAAAATGTATATTGCAACTCAAAAAGGGTATTTTAAGGTAAAATTTAAAATCACTGCACCCCTGAACGTAGCTAAATTGCCCTCAACTAACTCTAACACGAAATAAAAGGTAGAGTGGGTGAGTCCCGGACGCCACAGAGTTCAAACTACGCCAGGCTTGACTTGAGGTAACTCTGAACCCCAAAGTACCCACGATTATAACAACCCCCTTTCCGAGTGAGCAAGAGAGAGAGAATATGTATTTTCCAGGAGTACGCAATAAAAACAACTACTTTAGACTAATCTTGTATAATATTTCAACACCCAGAACACAATATGTAGCGATAACAACAACAAAAAATATATATAAATTGATATGTATATGTACATACAAAAATATTTAAAAAAAAATAATCGTATACGGAGCTTATGTGTTTACATAAAGGTTAATTGCTCCTTTTAAACCCCCAAAAAAAAAAATACAACATATGGAAATACCTTAAAAACTAAAACCTTAAAAAAATAAATTGTATGCGAAAATTTGCGCGTGTATAAAACAAAACCTGTAACTGCGGTACAAGAGACACTTCTCACAAATTTACGCGGGTTTCGCAAGTTTTCACATACACAGAAATCAAAACAAAAAAATGGTTGACAAGTGTTATATTATGGTGATACGTAACGAAATAGCAGAGTGTATTTTTTTTTTATTTTTCTTTTTAGAACAGTTATTTTCGTTTGGTGTCGTTTATTTATGTTGCTGGAGTTGTGTTTGTTAAAACTTTTAATATTTACAAGGCACTATGAAAAGCGTGCACAATTTTTTAAAAGAAACAGATGCAAAGTAAGTTGGACAACAAAAAAAAATTGTAACCAATAAACTTATCTTTGAGGTGTAGGCTTCCTGAGGTGCTGCAGTGGTCGGTGTCGATAGGAGATACCACGATGTTCACCGGTAAGCGAGAGATGCTGTTTTGCGACTAGACGTTAGCCAGACGGATACGACTGCGTTGCCACTCTACTCGCCCCACGACGTTGAGCCTCACCACGGTAATGGTCACAACAAACCCCAGACAGACATATGACACTAGACGAGACACTCGAGGAATTTGATATATATATATATATATTTCTAGTAAAGTAGCTGATTTCAGATGTTGCACTAGGTGATAAAACTTGCACTTCAAATCATTGAAAGAAGGCACACACGTGGAATTTATGACTGCACACCGAGCATTAAATCCGAGAAAATTACTCGCAACAGCTCAATTAAATCCAAAGCTGTAATTATGGCCGAACTTCAATAATATCCAGGATAACACTCCTGATTAGGGTCCAAAAACAATAAATTTCTTTTGTAAAACAACCCAATTTAATTGCGGAACGATCTGCCCGTGTCACAATTCACCCACGAATCGTGTTCAATTTCCAAGCACTCCTATAGAAAATTTTTAATTTTTATCCGCCGAAAATGTAGATACAATTTCTAATCTGACCCAGGGTCGGCCGATGCCTGCTGCAAGGAAAGTTGCCGACGACCAGGCGTATAATTTGCCGTTACTTATTAACGAAAATGAAAATATGCATAAATCGGTATTTATCTCGTTACATACTACTATATCTTTTTATTTTTTTCAATTTAGGTATTAGGTTTTTTGCATTTTCAAGTACAGATATAGCTAATTTATTTTCTTCAGAAAGGGCGCAATTGAAAGGATTCCGGGTATATAATTGTCTACTATTTAAAACATCAAATAAATTTTTCATTAAGTTTATAAATTCAGCTGTATTTTCTGCGGTATTGCTGATCAATTCCTTTGTTTTTATGCAAGTTTTAATCGCTTACTTGAACAGCAAGTTTAACACTCATTTTTTGAAAAGAGTTTGGATAAATGTGTGCATCTGTTATTTTCATTAACATTTTGCAGTTTATGTTTTTTTTATCGATCTGGTAAGTTTTTTTGATGTCATCTCGACGGTAACATTTAATAACTTTAGTGCACTGTAATTACTTGTCCCTTGGTCACAAATTATTATTTTAGGGAGTAAGCCTACGTTAATTAAGTTTTTAGTGCTTCTTGAATAAGAACTGCCAAGTCTTTGTATTTCACACCAGAATTAGATAAAAAGTATGATAAGGGTAATTTCCATGAATTGTAAATCCTCTTACCATAAAAACTAATGCAAGTTTAGCACTTTTTATTTTTCGCCCCAATTGACCTAAATCTTCAAAACCTTCGATGACGTCCATGCTTTTTCAATATTCTAAAAATTGCATTATTGACATTTCATCAAAACATACCGCACAGGATTTTTCCAAGTTTGATTTAAGAAAACTTTTCTTTATTTGATATAGATGTTTTTGTCGAACCCTGTTTTGTATTAGGAAGAACTATCCAACTTCGGACTGTTGTAGGTGATGGTAAAATTATTTTTAAGTCATTTCTTAAGAATTTATAGGTTGTTGGAGATTTGTAAAACATCATTAATGCCAAGTTCTTTTGCTGTTGTTCCATACTGTTTTCTTGGTTCTAAATTGCATGTTTGCAATAATTTTTGAGTATTTTGATGGAAACTCATACTTTTTTATTATATTGTCCAATTTAGTCCTTTCTTTTAATAAGAAAAAATCTTTTCTTTTTAGTTTGGATATTTGTGATTTCTTTTAGATTAATTTTTCTTTTAAGCATACTTTCAACGACTTTCTTCATTCGTTACTAATTTTTTTTTTCTTGTCGTTTACGTGATGATGGTATATCCGTTAATTCTCTCAAACGTGTCAAATCTGTTTCTGTTGTATCACACTGAATTTCATCTTCATCTTGAAAAATCTCAGGATCCATTTTTCGTTTTTTACTATATGTACGTTTTGGAATGTCGACCACAAGAGGAGGTGATGTAGTTGCTTCCGTGGTTGAAGTATTGGTAAAAATAAATCGGATGAAACATGATTATATTTTGAAGGGACCGCTGATTGAATGAGATGATGTTTCGTATGATTGATAAATGATCCGGCATCAAAATGAAGTTCGCAAACGTAACGAGTTCTCAGTTTTTCCTTGTCAAGGTCAAATAAAACTAGATTTTCTGAATTTATTAACCACTTTTCCATCCTACCTGGATCTTCTGTGGGAAATCTATACATTTTTAAGGTTGGAAAATCGCTCTCTCTCTTATTACATTTAATAAATACGCACTTATTTCCACGCATTATGTAAAAATTAAAGTTTTATTACACAATATATTAATCACGTTCAAAACACACAAACAACACACACATAAAATTAATTAATATCTAACTAAAACTAGATCGTTTATAAATTACAATCAGAGATTATGAAATATTAAGTTGCAAACACACAATCAGTCTCGAATTCGGAAATACAACTAATTTCTTAAATGCGTAATGAAAAGGGTAGCTGAAATAGAGTAGGTAGGTATCTTCTAATTTTTACCTAAAACCATTGCAATTGCCGGTTTCTTCCCATAGGTTCAATACGACAAACCGACTCAACGTGGACTAGAAACAACATAAATAAGTTATTTTATCTTTTTTTCTCCGGCATCTTTATTGCATTTTTAATAACTTCTATACATTTCAGATGGTACAAATTAGTTTATTGAGAGATTCAGTGCAATTGTCGGCACCATATTTTTAAAGGAGCAACAAGAAATTCTTAACAGGCTGAGTTGGAAAAGAAGTTGTTTTTGTCATTTTTACAACTTTGCAAATAATAAACGTTGTATCTTTAAAACTTCCGTTGCCGCTATACCACAAATTTCGGCGAACCGTTTAACAAAAGAATGCCCTAATTATAAATAAAAACATTTTCAGTTCTTATCGTAACGGAATGCAACTGCTACAATAACAACTTGTGAGAAAGTTTGATTGCGTCATTGTTTACTCAACGCGAACATTATATACCGTTTGCATTTTTCAGCGCTAACAATTTGAATCAGCGACATCAAGCAATTGAATACTGTACTACAAAATTTAGCGATGACAATAACCTTTTAACGAATTTGAGCGTTTGAATGCAGTACTGCAAATACTTCAGTATCGCCGCCTGGTAGCCGAATGCGGTTAAGGTGTTTCCAATTTTTATATTGGGTTTGTCAATCTGAGTCCGTCGTATAATCAATGGTACTACCTATGAACGAACTGCTATATGTTTTACTAGATTCTGAAATCATATAAATCGTAATCAAATTAAGTAATAATGGAAAGTTGCCAACTCTTTTCTTATGATTTTAGCAAATACAATATGAGAAATTCTTTTTGAAAACAACCATAACATTTTTGTTTATTGCGATTAGAGTTGCCAGGCATTTCGATTAATTGGGATTCTCACTCGATTTTTAAGCCTCAAGATAAAATGTCATATTAGACTTCAGGATATCAAAAATTAAAATTTTTCGAAATTTTTGTTGTGGATGCCTGTAATTTTAAAAGATTTCTGGTCCACCATACATAGCAGAAACCAAAAAAAATTAATTTACAATATTTAAATTGATGTTTAATGTTGTTTTTATAATGTCTGCTTTTTGTTTTGGCTATTGTTGTTCGATTTAATAAAAAATTAATGTTCATATTTGTTGATTTTACTTTATATTATACTATAAATTAGTAGAAACTATATGGAAGCCGAAGTGAGTTAAATCCCGAGGAAAACAACCTTGTAAGGGTGGGATGCTTTATTTCACTTGAATGAACTTATGGCAACCCAATTATAAGAAATGCTTAGGTGTTTAAATGCAATATCGTTAATTTCTGGTGGAATTTTAAATACTGACAGTTTGTATTGGCAACCTCAAAACTAAAAAATATCGACATGAATTTTTATTTCAAAAATATATTTTATTTATTTTGTAAAAGAGGCGCAAAATAGAAAAAATATTGTATGATACTCGTTTATAAGGCATTTTGTCGCACTTACTCCTTTGCGTGCGCCTAAATGCTTCTTATAAAACTCGTATCATAATATACTGATTTTAGTTGCATGAGATATTGTTGCTGAATTATATGTTTTAAAGTACGCTGATTTCAAAAATAACTTTCATTAGGTACTCTCCATCACGTATAGTTTTTTCGCAAAATAAGAACACAATAATGAGAAAAATCAACTGTTTATTTTAACAAACACACAGCATAATATTTATCAAAACCTATCAACTGTTATTTTTCTTATTTAAATTTACACACAACTTTATGTTTACTCTTTTTCCTTGTGAAACCTTTTCTTCTTTTCTTTGATGCTTCTCTGAACTCGTTTTTGGTTTCCCTTCTTTGGTTTCTCGCTTAAGCTGTCCAACAATAGTCTGCTAACATACTGACATCCCATCTTCCTTGGTAACGTCTTTGATATCCACATACATCCTGGTGAAATCTTTCACCTTGTTCTTCACTGTATGCACCAAGTTTTGGGAAAATATTCAATATGGGAGTGTAAGAAGTGAACTTTAAGATCATCTTGCTCCCTTGAGCTTTATACGCTGTCAGCAAGCGCTGCACAATAGTTCTATATTCGAGATCCTTAGTATTGCCCAAAAACTTCTTCACTACATTTTTGAAAGAATCCCATCCTTCTTTTTTGATTTCTCCCATTGATTCAGAAAAGAGAGGATCAGTCAAAAGTTTTCTTATGCCGGGGCCAGTGAAAACTCTTTTTTTTAACTCAGACAATTTCAGGAACTTGACATCCCCATATTTTTGCAGTGATTTTACAAACTGCTTAATTAGTCCCAATTTAATATAAAGAGGTGGCAGTAAAACCTTTTCTGGCGGAACCAAAGTGGTTTTGATAACATTTTCTTTGCTAGGAGTTAAACCCAACAACACTGTTAGAATTTTAAAATCTTCACAAACCATCCATTGATGTTTTTGATAATTGATTTTCTCAAGAACCGTAGCTAAGTCATTGTAGTTTTCTTTCATATGAACTGAGTGTCTCATCGGAAGAGTTTAATATACATTTCAATTATGCAGCAAAACTGCTTTAAGGCTAGTTTTGGATCAACCAATAAATAAACGCCATTCTGACAAATCATATTCTATTTCAAGGCATTTTATAAGCCCACTAACATTATTACAATAAACCAGATTTCCCCCTTTAATAAAATAATGAGTAAATTTTCTCTCTCCATGTCTGTACCAGGAAAATGAGGTACCAGATACCAGATGATAAAACCCAAATCTCTGACTAGGTCAATCTGAGAAAAAAGTTGAGGTCCCTTGTCAACTGAAAAATCTGAGTTAGATTCGGTCTGAAGAGCAAACGTTTCTGAGACCACTGCATCACTCAGAATGTCATCTAAGTTAGGAGGTGGGTGCGGAACTGGTAGTTAAAAACTATGGGACACGGAACGAATAGCTGAATCAAGGTTAGGGTAAGATATTTTCTTTTTATTTTTGTATTAAATCCTTTCACGTCTACCGAACAAAAAGTAGCAGTTCGGTTGTGTGACTTTTTGTTCCCTGTCATATCATAGAAATGCCAAAACGAAATGCAATTTTCTTTACCCTTAAACCAATGAGGAGACCATGTTTTGTCTTAATCACCAAGTATTAATTTGAAGTAAACAAAATAAACTTTCTTTACAAAATTACTTATATTTCACTGTATATTTACCACAAATATAACAGAAGCTGCCCGGAGAAATTACACAACCTCTATGAACCATAATACATATATAAAAACAAGAGCACAGTAGCGTTTCAATGCTGGATGTCAACTGAGTGTGGCAAAACAGAGTCACCAAGATAAATGACTTAGCCTGCTGGAACATCTCCAACTGCATGTTTGCCTCAGAGAACACACTGAAACAAGTTCAATCGTACTGGTAATATAATACTCATCATTGGTTATAACTAATATGATAATCATTTAGCTTAACTTGTTTAGACACGATAATAATGCAACCGTCTGCCTAACACCACAAATTCTTAATGTTTCCCCCTTTTAATAAATTATTTACGTCCATTATTTTTTATTTACTTTTAGATAAATATACTATAAAAATTAGGATAAGAAATCTTAATTTTGATTAAATTTGAAGCTTAAAAAATAAAATAAAAATCAGAATGTTACACAGAATAAAAATATATAAATAAATTAGTATTAAAAAAAAAACTGATGTGATGGAAGTTTTTAAATATTTTTTCGGTTTTAGGACATCAAAATCTATAAGAAAATGTATAAAAAAACCAATGCAGTTTTTACTTGCATACTTGTGAGGTATTTAATAAAGTTGGTAATTTACTTAATTGTATCG